>JAYMFT010229014.1:0-24997 GCA_038088735.1 Panulirus argus
TTAGCTCTTGTCCTCTCAGCAACTCCTGACTTTACTCCCAAGACGTTTCCAAACCATTCTTCCCCTTTTCCCTTGAAATTCGTTTCACTCAGAGCCAGAACATCCAGGTTTCTTTCCTCAAACATACTATTTATCTCTCCTTTCTTCTCATCTTGGTTAAATCCACACACATTCAGACACCCCAATCTGAGCCTTTGAGGAAGATGAGCACTCCCTACCTGACTCCTTCTTCTGTTTCCCCTTTTAGAAATTGAAAATACAAGAAGGGGAGGATTTCCAGCCCTCCACTCCCGCCCCTTTTAGTCACTTTCTACGACACACAGGGAATCATGGGAAGTATTCTTTCACCCCTATTATTATCATTGTAAAAAAAAAAAATAAATAAATAAATAAATAAAAAAAAAGCCTATTCACCTTAAACTGCTTCATTACAATCTCACTTATACCCACCCAAAACAGCTACATCTTACACCAAATGATTAATGATGGTCTCAGGAGACTACACAGCATAATCCCACGGTACATCTGTGGTGTCAAAGGCCAAGTAAGGGTCACTTTTTTGTATAAAGAGGAAAAGTCCATAGGATACCAATTACTAACTGATTGTTTGTGGAGGAAAATGTAAATATCATTTAATCAACTGAGCAAAGGAAAGGAAAAGTTTACAGTTTACATAGAGAATAATTCACTGAAACACATGATGGCACATAAAACTATGTATTATTGAGGGAAAATGGTTTTATCTACATTCAGTTTTACAAATTAAGGTTGGTTTCTGGACATATTAGGACACTATATGTAGCAAAAATTGAAAGTTTGCAGGTGTTATTACTTGAAGTAAAAAATGACATCGACATCGTTCTTCATTCATTCATGAAATAATTTTTTTTAAATACTTTCTTATTATTTTCATATTTTCAATCCCTTTTCAAAAAGAGGTACTGATATCAGGAGGATATATTTTTGCATGAAAGGCATTTGTGAAAATATTAATGGATGTTGGTGAGGAAAAAAAAAAGAGAACAGAGAAAATGGAGTGTTTACAACATGTATGTCACACACAGGTAAACATGTAGAGAGGCAAAATGTTTCTGGTGTTAAGAGTGTTCTATTCAATGGACACCTAATACAGAACAGAAAAATGTTTATGTACACACACTGTTACAGTTTCAATTGCTTTACCTTGTATATATCTAATGCCTGATGCAGATTTGGGTGCTTTATGTTGTATATTAATGATACCTGATACAGAAAGGAAAATTACAGGATCAATACAAATAAGTTTCACTTTCAGCTACTTCAACTTATATCTCACCAACAGCTGATACAAGACTGAAAATTGTATAGTAGAAAGTTTTTTCTTCATACCTGTGTGCCTTATTCCCACATCAGCAAGGTAGTGACATAAACAAAAGAATGCCCTCACTTGCTCACATCCACTCTCTAGCTGTCATGTATAAATGCACTGAAACTAGAGCCTCCAAACAAAGTCAAGACCCAAAGACTGTTCTGTGATTTCCCCTGACCACTTCATATGTCCTGGTTCAGCGCAATGACAGCATGCTGTCCCCTGTAAAACTACATCGCTCTTATTCACTCAAACCCATGTTTGTCTCATCCTCCAAAATGTTCTGGTCCTGGCATCTCAAAGTCTCTCTTTTACTCCATCTTACTAGCTCTTTTGTCATCCACTACCCCTTGATCCCTCCACTTCTTAGTCTATTTTCACTATTTCAGCACACCCTAGTCCACTCTCTCAATCATACTCAGCTTACTATCATACTATCTTAACCTGTCTTTCCTTACATGATCAATCCTCCTCACTCCACAGTTTACGTGCATTTCATTTCTAACAAGTCCACCCTCTTGTATTTTCTCTCTAGCATTCAGGGCCTAAGAATAGCATCCATACAACACAACTAGAAATACTATACCATCAAACATACCCATCTTTGCCTTCACAAAGTGGGCTCTCCTTTCACAGACTCTTCAATGCATCAAGGACATTTAGCTCCCTGCCTATCCGAGGACTCACTTCAGCTCCCATGTTTTCATCTGAAGCCATGTCCATTCCCAGCTATCTAAAGCACTCCACTTGCACCAGCCACTCCTTATTCAAACTCGTTTTCAAACCAATCTGTCTTACCCCAATCTACTCGTTTCCAAACTTTTATTCACATTAACTATTAATTTCCTTTTTTCATCCGCTTTCGTAAACTATGAAACCAGCTTCTTCAACCTCTTGTATGCACCAACAGAGTTATCCCATCTTCACATAGCTTCTGACTCACCTCCCAGGCCCTGCCAACCCCAGCATACTGTAGACCCACCCCTCACTCAATGAACCTCACATTTACCTCCCTTACCATCTCATCCATACAGAAATCAGTCATGGTGATATCACATTCCCTTGACAAAGACCCACTTTCACGTGGAACCACTCATACTCCATTCCTACTCGTACTTATGCCTTACTCTTCCAATAAAAATGCCTCACTGCATGCAGAACTTTCCTGTCACACCATATATTCATAACATCTTCCAAAATGCATCTGTCAACATCATCATTCAAGTTTTCCAGGTCTATGAATGCCACATACAAATATCTCTCTTGCTCCAAGTATTTTTTGCACATCTTCCAAGCAAACACCTGGTTCACACATCCTCAAACACTCCTGAAACCGAATTGCTCCTCCTCAGCCTGATGTTCTGTGCATGCCATCACCTTCTCCATGACAATTCTCCCATACAACTTATAGGCATACTCAAAAGGCTTGTATCTTTGTAATTGAAGCATTCAATTTTATCCTCCTTGCCTGCACATAATCAATCTATACAAGAATTTTGTCAGTCTTCATACTTACTCTGATAACTTTGACCAAATAATCAACAACACTGTCACCCTCTTTCTTAAGAAATTCAAGTGCAGTCTCATCCATTCCAGCCACTTTGCCACAATTCATCTTATGCAAGGCTTTCACCATTACCTCTCTTTCCACCCAACTATTAGCCATTTCACTCTTACTCCTCTCACCATCTTACCTGAACACCCCTCATCCACCACCTTATCATTTAACACACTCAAAAGTCCTTCAAAATACTCACTCCATCTATTCTTTGTATGTTACTACTTACCCATGTGTTCCTCTCACTGATGTTCCCATTTGTTCTTACACTATTCACCTCCTTCCAAAACACTGGTTTTCTCCTTAACATTTGCAGAAACTCTCTCGTCCCATATGCCCGATTTTTTCAGCCTGCACACCTTCCTCTTGACCTGCTTTTTCTTGTATACCTTCCAATCACTTGTCCTCCTTCCCTAAAGGTACAATCTCTCTTTTTCTAGCAGCTTAACCTCATCATTCCACTCACTGCACCTTTCACATACATATACCTCCAACCTTTCACATATCCCACAATTCACCCATACACATA
Source organism: Panulirus argus (assembly GCA_038088735.1). Lineage (NCBI taxonomy): Eukaryota > Metazoa > Arthropoda > Malacostraca > Decapoda > Palinuridae > Panulirus > Panulirus argus. The sequence goes on from JAYMFT010229014.1 coordinate 3,436, forward strand.
GGTACTGCTTCCTTAAATACCTTCAACTCCTTGCCTACATACCATGTTCCATTTATTCTCACCTTATGCCATTCTTTACTCACTCTATCTTACAATCTTCTACACACAAACTTCTTTTCCTAACTCAATCACTTTCATCACCTTGCCATCCATGTCATTTCCTTTTTTCCTAAAGCCACTACACAGTTGCATACTTGCCTCCACCAACAAATGATTAGAAATCCCGCTAGTTGCCCTTTTCAATACATTCACATCCAAAAATTTCTTCTGTTATCCCAGTCAGTTTGTCCATAATGCAACAGTGCCTGTTGACTTATACCCTTACTGACATATGTATACTTATGCAAGAAATCTTTCTTTTTAAAGCAGGCATTCCCAATTGCTAATCCTTTTTTTCAGCACACAACTCAACAAGCTATTCACCATATTCATTTACACCAGATACCCCATGCCTTCCAGTTATACCCACTCCTGCATTAAAATCTCCCATTACTAAGGCTTGATCCTTTGCATCAAAATTGCTGAATCACTCACTCATCTTTCAAAAGACTCAATCCTCTTCTTGACTCCTTTAACTACCAACTGCTGAAGCACTAAAAATCATCCATCCCTTGTAATCTACCTTCATTTTCATGTACATCAGCTTAGAACTTATTTTCTTACATTCTTTGACACACTCCCAAAACTCTTCCGCCCTCAGAAATTCCACTACCTCCTTTGCTCTTGCACTCCCACTAATCCCAAAATTTACCTCTCCAACATTCTCAAACCAATTTAACCATTTCCCCTTAAGCTCGGTTTCCCTTAGAGCCAGAACACCCAGTCTTCTCTCTGAACATATCACCTACCTACCTTTCCCTTCTAATCTTGGTTTTAGCAAATCTGTGTTGTATTTCACTGTTTTCTAGTATAACTGTGTTTGCAAAATACCAATAGAAAAATATAAAGCACATTGATTAATACACTGATGTTAAATAAAATTTCAGGAGCCTTTACTTGCCTTGAACATTTTCATAATAGTATTTAATTATTCAAGCTACTCTGTATCCACTCTACTGTTTGATTTGCACAGGTGCGAACCATTATCTAAAAGTAATTTGTGAGAAAAGTAAAATTTTTGTACTCAATATCCTTTTTTTCATAATATTCAGAATCTACACAACCTGGTTACAGGATCTATCCAAGCTGGTTTGGCTTTGGAGCATTTTACCCTGTTAAAGTACAGGTACAACAAAAAATTATGGACATCAGAATTCCTGATTCCAGAAAAATTGTCAAGATTACCTATCACCTGAAAAAAGTTGGAGTAATTGCATTATTTTTATTATTCCAATTCAGTTTACAAATATTTTGTAATATTGTGCATTTATCTGATATGAGAAAAATAGCTCACTAGCTGTATGTGCACCACTGTACCAGTGTGATAGTTGAGGTCAGACTTTCGTGATGCAAAGCAAGTTATTTCTTTATGGTATTTTTTTTTTTTTTACACAATCAGAAATGTAGGAAAAAATAATGTCTATCAATTTCCAGGTCCCAGGGAATCAAGATTTTTGATGTACCTGTACCAGCATATAGCAGAACTAAAGTGTTTTCAGGAGAGCATTTGTATTCTCTCCTAAAAATTCATTGCAATTAGAAAGCAACAATTATATTTCCATTAGGACTTCTTATGTCATCTCTCACATTCTTTTAATGAATATCTGGAGGAAGGCCCTCTGCGTTACATAGTATTTGTTAAGAAAGAATGTACACAGTGCTGCCTCATTTTCAAGTTGCCATTTTTCAAATCTAGTTGATAAAGACTCTCTTGTCAAAACTTTTTTGTTAAAATGTATGGGCATGATCACATCTGGTGTTCAAGTTACTGTTCAGTATGACATCATTAGTACCAAGTATCCAAAAGTTGAAAATTTATATAGCACCTAAAAGTTTAAAAATAGTTTCAAATCAATAATGAATTTAAAATGTACATTTCTACAAGGTCTGGCCATCTTTTCCATCAAATATGTATACAGCATAAATAAAAAAAAATTACAATACTTCTATCATTGACTGCATGATACAGAATACTGAATTTTCATATGTTAATTCTTTTAACAAAATACATTAAAGCTACACAATCAACAAAACAATAATTATAGACGTTCAGGGAAATCCACACATATCCTTAACAATCAATGTATATACATAATTATCAAATCAATTTCACATGAAGTACCAGTAAAAATTTAAAGTTAGCATTAGAGATGCTTTGAACACTGCAAAAGTCAAACTTGGTATGACAAATCACAATAATTGGCAACAGAGAAGAAGAAAATGCCTAATGGCAAAGGCAGTCCTATTTGGTCTCATCATCAAGAGTCCATATCAGCAATCTCAGGAAAATCAGCAACTTCAGAAAACAGCGGTAGATCAAGTGTCCCAGGCACCTGAAAAAGAAGTAAAGGTCGGTAAACAAAACAAAACGAGTACTAAGTTAGTGCTAACACCAGTTGAACTTCCCTAAACCAGTGTTCCATGAACTGGCAGTGCTAGGAACTATTTAAATCAATTCTGTGAACTGTAACATAACCCATGGAGCAGCTGCTATCTTGGTTTGACTGATATTGTTCCTTCACCAGCTTTCCTACCATACAGTCAATCCCAGAATTATCACGGATTTGAGTATTAATGTTAACAGTACCATGACCAATCTAAAAGCATATTTAATAGTATATCATGAGAAGTCATGCACTACTGCAGTCCAAGACAAGCAACTTTAGTAAAAATGTATTAAACATGTCCTTTGACTAGGAGAACAAGATATTATCCAGTACCTAACTGAACATTATATACCACTTAGAATATACCAACATACACATAAGCACAACTCTTCACCTGCATCAGATGTACAGCTGGGAAAATAGTGGTAAGACCATGGAAATTGTGTGCATGCATGAGCAGTTACTATATTTTGTTATGGATCTACATTCATTTTCATTAAGCTATTTAATATGTTGGTGTATTTCATGAAAGTAAATACATACAGCAAAAATTAGTAATATATGATGAAATTACAGAATGGAAGACTGAAGAAAACATCAGCTATAAAAATTAAAACTCTCCACTGAGTTATTTGCTGCATGTGGTAAGCTATTTGCCACCACTTCTTACTGAAGTTATGAATAACAGTAAATAAACAGCATTCTTCTGCTATCTCTATCCGAGTATAAGCAACATTGTTACCTAGAATAAAAAAGTAAACACACAACTTATACATCTGGTAATGGGTGGGTTGCTTCATGTAATGAGTAGGCAACAACATTGAATGAAATGAGAGAAACTGGATAAACATGAAATAAATATATTTCCCCCAAAATTTTATTGACTGTAATATAACTAAGGCATACTGCAGTACAGGTGGATAAGGAGCTCCTCTTGTTGGAAGGACGTACGAGATGGTCTTTCTGCTGCTGGCTTTATATTGGCTGAAAAGATCTGGGGCTTGGTTTGTATCCGAAGCTTTTCTTAGTAAAACTGTTCAAAATGTGCAAGTGCTTTCATACCTGGGCATTTTGCTGCATCTCATTATCTTTTTAGACAAAACCATTCAACACCTTTTAATGCTCTTCAAATCCACTGCTTTTCAGGCATTAAACACACAATAAAAAGTTTTATCTTCCTTATTTTTTTTCCTTATACAAAAATGGCTGGCTATGATCCATTAAATGGTAGGTATGATGTGAAAATTCAACAACAGAGTATGCCCCCCAAAAAAATTTATATGAAATGACAAATAGTATTCAAAAGTAGCTGAAAATACTTAGAAAGTTATATTATTACTATGTTGGATTAGTCTAGCTACTGTTATTGCACAAGCAGAGGCAGAATGGATGTAATGTTTAACAGCTCCCAATAAGAGAAAACATGAATAAGGCATTTCTTTCTTTCTACCCGGCTAAGGTGTCACTATTTTCTTCGTTGTCACAGCAACGGTGACAACTAACAATACATGTAGCACAACAAAATTACACCTATTGCACTAACCTTCAATGTGAAAGATATTTGCTGGCAAGCATGGGAAGGATAATGAAAAACATCTATCATTCATTATACTGAACACTTGTCTCATTTTGTACAAACTCTTATTTCACATACAAGTACAGCAGTTGTGAATGTGAATGATATGTTACCATCAGGATGAGAGGGGGATTGGCTGGCACATGTGGGGAGAATGTTGAAGGATTTGTCTCTTTCTTTAGAGTGTACACTACTCTTATTTCATCCAGGCTCTCATTTCAAACACAGATGCATGATTTATGGTGAAAAGCATTAATATAATTAGAAATATTACATATTTCCCAATAACCTTTAGTATGAGGGAGTTGGCTGGCACATGTGAGGAGGATACTGGAGGTGGTTTTTCCTTGAAAATGTTCCAGCTCTGCACTTATCATGTACCAATAACATCACTACCCCAGGATGTCAAATGACATCCACAAGGATGCATTCTGGGAGAAAACCTTCCATGCACACCTCCCTCCTTAAATAATCCAGCTTAACCACTATCTCAGTCCTTCATTTCACATATCTCATGCTATTATTCATCTTTCACATTTCTCATGTTGTTATTCTTTATCATCACCAACTGATACTTACCATAAGTCTCCAAATAACTTAGGTCATCCAACAATCTGTAATTTCCACTGGTCACTGTGTATGCACAACTTTCAGGTTGAAGGTTGTAAAACTACAAAGGCAGTTGTGGGGGTACTGAGGAAAGCAAAATTTTTTCCCATGCCTTTCTAACAGGACCAGAAACTATAGGCTACTAATTGGATGATAAGTCTTGTCGCATATTCATATAGTGGTGGGAAAAGTTAGTTGGTGACTGCTGTTTAAGGGCTATCTGCATAATATTCTGTTTTGCACTAAGGCTAACTATATACTCCTGAGCTTCATATATTTCAGCATCATGACTTCACATTAACATGGGTTTCCTTAAAACATAACTATAGAATACTGGTGAAATTTTCAATGTATACAAATACACAAATTAGCATGCTGCAGCAATATGTCAATTTATTGAGATAATTTCCAGAATTCACCCTTAATTATGGCATCAAGAAGACCAGCAAGCAACCCTCTTCATGGAGGTGCAGCCAAATGCACACATTTACTGTCTATTCCAGAGAAAGTTTAGTTATTTTAAGAGTTGGAAAATGGAGCTTTGGTAATAATACAACATTGTACAGTAGCATGTGGTATGACTAGAGCATGTGGTATAACTAGATGGAATGAAGAAAGAAATGAAGGAGTATGTGAGAGATGTGGTATGGTAGGAAATGCAAAGGGAATGAATTGCGGAGTGGTAGAATGGTGAAACGTAATACTTTGAGGTGGTTTGGGCATGTGGAAAGAATGCCAGATGGGGAGTTTACAAGGAGAGTGAACGATAGTACAATTAAAGGGGTTGGTGTAAGAGGAAGACCACCTGTGACATAGGGAAATAAGAGTGGAAAAATACTGGAGGGAGAGATATACTGGAAAAATGCATGGAATGGTGTATACTAAGAAGGCATGCAAGGATGGGGATAAGTGGAAACTCTTTTGTTGCGGCCACCCCTTGAAGGGAGTTCCTGTAGGGAATGGACATCATATAGGCAGACAGACGTACAGTACTCACAAACTGTGTAGCTGTGGACTCATTTAGATGGCAATTTTTCCAAGCTATACACTTACAGACAATAATGAAAGTGTCACATGTGTCTCATACAGTATTTTGTAAGCATCTCCTTCTCTTTAGCTTCAATTGTAAAAGACCAAAGAAACAATGAAAATTTAGTTAAAGAATATAGAATAATTTTTTATTGTTAGTTGAATTGCCTTGGGTAAATGAGGCCCTAGTAAAGGCCATCTTATTAATGCTATATATATATACAGGGGCCTATCAAAAAGTTCAGAGACTAAGTCTATGTAGAAGAAAGGACTCCCTTGATTCAGGGTTGGGCACCATCCCCTACAAAATAGTCCCTTTTGGCAGCCATACAGCACTCCCAATGCCGTTGCCACTGCTGGAAGGCTCGAAGCATGTCAAGCACTTTCTGCGATTCGCGCTGGATCTCTTCCATGTTGTCAAAATGGCGACCCATCAGCTGAAAATTCATCTTCAGGAAGAGGAAGAAGTCGCAAGGTGCCAAATCTGGCGAGTAGGGTGGGTGTGGTAGGGTCACTGTGTTGTTGCAGCTGAGAAATTCACAAGTTACAAGAGCTTGATGAGAAGGTGCATTGTCGTCATGAAGCATCCAATTGCTCTCGCACCACATTTTAGGCCATTTCCACCAAATGTCCTTCCTCAGGTGCCTCAGAACATTGCAGTAGAACCGTCCATTCACGGTCTGGCCATTGGGGATGAATTCATGGTGAAAAACCCCACGAATGTCGAAGAAAATGATGAGCATGCTCTTGGTTGCACTGCAGACCTGCCTGGCCTTCTTTGGTTGTGGAGATTTTGGGCTCTTCCACTGTAAAGACTGTTGTTTGGTCTCCAGGTTGTACCCGTAGACCCAAGTCTTGTCCCTAGTGATGACCCTCGACATGTAGGTTGGGTGATCCAGGGCACGCTGATGGAGATCTTGACAGACCTTGGCACGGTGCTCCTTCTGATCAGGGGTCAGAAGCCTGGGCACGAACTTTGCAGCAATGTGGTGCATGTTCAAATCAGACATTAGGATTGCCTGCTCTGTCCCATATGACATCACTGATGGCAGCAATGTCCTTAGTGGATCTCCAACGATCCTCATGCACAAGTTGCCAAATTGTTTCCACATTTTTGGGGATTGAGCTCGTGGAAGGTCACCCAGACCTCTTATCATCCAGTGAGGTTCTGCTTCTTTTGAATCATGCGTGCCACTCGAAACACCTCGCACAACTCATTCCTTCATTGCCATACACATGATGAATCATGTCAAAGGTCTCAGTTGCACAAAATTTGATGTTTGCTCTCTGCTCTAGTTTGCACATGCATGTGGTAAAAAAAAACTCCCATAGAACAACACACCATGTTCACAGAATAACTCCACACAGCAGACTGATTGATGATGATTACGCCTAACTGTCACAGCATGGACATCGCCGTACTGCCATCTGTTGGCATGCTTTAGAACAAGTTTCGGAAATTTCTGATACCACCACGTATTTTCATACTTGATCACTGTTTCCTGCATCAGCACAAGGAAAAAGACAGAGAAGGTCACATCCACTCACAAACATACATAAACATACTGGATGAGCATCCCTAATCCAAAACTCCAAAATCCTAAACTTTTTGAGTGGTGACATGATGTTACAAGTGGAAAATTCCACACCTGACCATGCTGGGCTCTGACACTCTGTTGGCGCTAGTTTGTTACAAACCATCATCACCGCCAGACCTACAGTACCCGCAGAAAGTCTAAGGAATGGGTATAAAAAACAATATTCAATTTCTTTATTTTAGTCCTTAGTGTGGTCACCACGACTTCATCCTGTCCCCATCACACATGTCAGTCTTTTCATTAGCAAATGACTCTGCAATTACATCAAAGCTCACTGACAACAAACACAACTAACAAACATTACTATGTTATCCATCTAGAATACTGGCTTATATAAAAGAGTGTTTGCTTCCCCACAGAAATCCTCCATCCTCCACTTAATCCCTAAAGAGTCTTGGATGAAACCTGCACACTCCAATTACCTTAAATGATCAACAACTAAATAAAACAAAACCAGACTAGGTATCATATGTGATACACATTTGATATATAGTATCAACATCACAACCATCAACACAAAAACCATAAATACTCCCTCTTAGCATCAGTTCTGGACAAAAAGAATCCCTTGGTATCTCGAATGAACAATACATCTGCTCAACCTAAACTATGCCTCACCTGCTTGGGGAAAAAAAAAAGGGGGGGGGGGGCACAGAACATTCACTGCTTGCATAGCAACCACAATCATCCAACACCTTCAGAGCAAAAAATACATCCAATACCATCCCTCTTCAACATGCTTAGCATCCAGTTCTATGCAGCATCAACGACCCCTTTCACCCAAGCCACTTTGAAACTTCTACGTACAAATAAATGAGTCGACCCTGCTTCACACTTCAGCAACCTATACAAGTCTTGTAATCACAATTCCCCCTCCCCCTCAAACAACAAGCAAACAAAACATATTCATACTGGGATGACTTAAAAACCAAACCAACACAATCATGAATTTTACTCCACTAAACATCCAACCTTTTGAAACTACAATCCCCAGACGTTAGTCACACTTCCTCATCTACTCTTTAGGTACCAACCATCTCTGCAACATTACAAACATCCATTCGACATATCACAAAATCCCCCCCTTCAAGCCCAAGATGCAACCTCCACAATGAGGGCATTAAACACCTAATCCTCCACTGCCCCGTGTTCACCCAACCATGACAAACACACATCACAATGTTTTTTAACCTGTAGTCAGGAATGTCGACATGGCTAATTTTTTGAGCACCATGATCCTCATAAAAGTTGGGTTCTGGGGCAAGAGTGAGTAATCAATAAAACTTTTTTTAATACATCAAAATGGTTTTCTATATAAATAAAAAAAAATTTCTTACCTTTGGCTTGGGGCGGTGAGTATTGACAGAGGGAACACTGAAAGGGACATACTCCACCCTACAACCATAAGCAACAGGTGTTAACTTGATTACAGTATGTAAAGGAACCTCGATGTATGGAAGTTCATCTGATAGAAAGAAACGATATAATTAGGTAAAATACATAACTTTTTTACATTTGGTTACTACCATATACTCATATATAACCGAACATCACTAACCAATGAGATATAAATGTATGTAAGTGGAATGGGTGAACTAAAATTAATTACATTTCTATCATTTGGTCTTTTTATATAATTTAAGATGGATTTTTTTTTAAGTATATGGCAAGACTGTCCATGAAAAGTTCCCTCCAAACTTTCTAATTATGGAATAATTCAAATTCTTCTTCAGGGATCCTACACCCAAGCCCCATTTTGGCTATCAATTTCATATTTTCAATAAAAGATGACTGCAAACAATGTTCACAAAACAAAAAACTATATCAAATCTGTAAAGAATTGTCATATAACAACTGATGACCACATGTGATATAGAGATAAAATGAGAAGCAACTAGAGGGTTCCGGGGATAAGATTTCTTGTAACATAATCCCTTCTCCCAGGTTTCAGAATCCTTTTTATGCTCTACAATAAGGAAGAGTTATGGACTGTGCTTAGATTATAACACAGTAGAAAATGCAACATGTGAGGCAACTCAAGGAATTAATCCAGTTAGACAAGGGTTGAGGATGTGTTAGTGTAAAGAGGCAGTACACTTGATCAAATGTAATGTAAATGGGATGAGTTATAGGCAACAGTAATAAAAAATATATCATAAATCTAGTGCATGAAGGCTACATTTACCGTTAAAGGTCAGACATGTATTTAGAGTTAGGAAGGGAAGTGTTGTGTCAGAATGAATGCTCACTGTTCATACTAATGTGAAGAGTGATAATAGCTGGAAAGATGGACTGAGAAATTCTACTTTTGAATCAGGAAACAGGCTTCAAACATTGCTTGTACATGATAACAGCAATCTGTTTGCCAAGTCAGGATATAAGATGCAAGAAAGAATGAGGATTCAAAGAGGTGAGTGTGGATGAAAAGTGAATTTTGAATTCATAATCAGAAGTGAGTATGGATAAACAATGAATTTTGAATTTATGAAAAGCTATTTTTTCTTACAGTGTATGCCAGTGAAAAGGAGTAAATGAGAAATCATCACACCCTTTGGGATAATAATAAGGCAATATCTTACATCATGTGGCCTCTTTCTTTATTGTACCTATAGCCATACCATGTTGGAAAGACACTCTCACTCTATCAAAGATATTAAGCAACTTTGGGTCTGGTAAGTACTCAGCTGTATAAGCTGTTGGCATATGCAGGAGTGCCATGTATAAAATCTCTTTTTAAGTTCTAACCATAAGAATTCCACTTTCCTAATTATAATTATTTATCTTTCTTTTATGTCTATCAAAATTTAGCGGGATGCTGTACCACCTATATCTCCACCATATTGCATTCCTACACTTTTGTTTTTTGACATTTTATATCAAACCATATCTCCTACTCTTCTAACCCTTTCACTCTATTTGTAGCAAATTCTACGAATGTTCAAACCCCTCTGTTATAGATTTAACAGTACCATCCACAATAATGATTTATATTTTGGCTATTGAACCAAATTTCTCAATTTATGTTCTCAAAGAAATAGCTCTCTGTAGATTCCCTAACTGGATTTTCTTTTCGAGACTTGTTTCCCTTCTGATATCCTTTTCATTGTCTCACAATCTACACACTCAGACTCGAACATTACATGATCACTTTTTCCTAGGGCCGTATCATATATTTTCAATTACCATATCACTAAGTGTTACCATATCACTAAGTGTGAAGATAAGATCTAGTAATGATGGTGTGTCAGCTACTCTGATTTAAGCATGCTCAGTAATATGATCTTAACAGAAAATCTTCCTTTATACACTCTAAAACTTGTTTCCATGCCTCTCAGTCTCAATGAGAATTTAAATTCCTCCTGTCAGTTTCAATATAACAGAAACCCCCATTATTAAAACCATAACTTTCAGAGAAGTGCATGTCTCACTGCTTCCTATACCATCCTAATTCTGCCTTCATTGTTATTGAAGATTATTAATTCTAGTTCACAACTATTCTTTGGAGGACTGTAAATTAACAACACCACTATGCAAGTCTTTTCAACAATTAGTCTTTGCAGTAATATACTCTTCAAATGGCTTATTAATTTCTGGATAATAAATGTTTTTCCTTGTTATAAAGGCCAGTTCCACTTCTTCGTCTTCTCTTTCCTTCCTTGCCATTATGTATCCCTTCAGAAAGATTAAGTTAGATCTCATTTCTAAAATAAGTTTCATCTCTACAACTCTAATAATCCCAGGTTTGTTTTCCCTTATTCGGTCCCTGAATTCTAGCTCTTTTTCCATTTAATACCAGTCTTGCAGCATTCATATCCATCACTATTATTGAGGCAAAAGGACTTGAAATTCCTTAAATTCTGATCTAGTGGCAGAACTATTCTGCTCTTTGGCCCCTTTTTTCCATATGGTTGTCCTTTTCATTTCTCTTTTGCTCTTTTCTTGGAATATCACCTACGACAATCACACCACTCGATGTCTTCCTGTCGTCAAGTTCCTTAGCCTGATTAAGCTCCTTCAGGCTACACAACTCCATGTGAAAAGTAATCGTTAATAGTTATCCTCCTATGTCTTGAGTATATATATATATATATATATATATATATATAACAATTCTCTTTGATTCCTTGATTTCAAAATCTGTATTTGACATGTCTATAGCCTATGCCAGTTTTCTAATGTTCTCATTTCTTTTACAGCCCATTCTTCTCTACCTGTATCATGGTCTTCTTCCAACCTGAAAGTCATCAACAACTTACATTTATCAACTTCACTCTGCAGTATGAGCTCTGGTGCTGGTCAACTGTCAACTAATTCCTAACCATAATTCAACCACCTTGATCTCTGTCCTACCTGTACTCTGCAATTTCACTCTTATACACAGATTTTGAATAATTTATGCTTTCCTAGCCCTTAAACCAACGAAATATTCACTTGACCAATAACTTTTACGGTTTAATTTTGAACAACTAACCAATTCTCTGACATTTGTAAGGCTGATTAGAGTCTCTTGATCACTACAGGTGCTTATTTATATATTGAACAACCAACCAATTCTCTGACATTTGTAAGGCTGATTAGAGTCTATTGATCACTACAGGTGCTTATTTATATAATCAACTACCACTCACTGGAAATATGTGAAAATAGTGACCTTAAATGAGTAATTACAAGAAAATAGCTTAAATATGCAAATATATACAAACAGTGTCCTTAAATAGTGATGTATCATCAAGTGAATGTGGGTCAGAAAATTCACCCCAACTGTATTTTTCACTTCCCTCCTTCCCCTACTACCTCCAGTAGGAGAATTACAAGTTATTTCATTGCTCTCTCATGGCCATATAATTTATGTTAACTCACTTGTTCCTTCATATCCTTTGCTTTTACAAGTACCTTTTGCACAAAAAGTGATGAGTCATGGTTGAATTTGCATCAGAGGCTCAACCCCTGCTCTACCTTAACCCACCTTCCTGTCTCTGCTGGGGGCTGGCAACCATACACACGAAAATCATCACCATACAATATATAAGGTATGTTAGCTGACTTTTTTGTGTTTCCTTTACCTTTTACACCTATATGATCCATAAGATCCATTTGATGATGGAAAATAAACAATATGAAGACTTATTATTTTGCCTGTATCATGATTGATGTACTATACAGCAAAGTCACTTGGATTTTATAGATTTCCATTGCTGTTCTTTCTCTACTAAAGTACACTGCCTTCTCTGTAGCCTGTTGCAGAACTTTACACAGTCAATCTGATTCAGTGTTCTCTGTTCTCTTTTTCAACCCTAAAACTATTACCTATTTCCTGACCTTTAACTGCTTTCACAGTCTCTGATCTCTGTGTAATGGGTAAATCATTTGTAAGATCTGACATTCATCTTCTCAGAATAATCCTAAGTTCTTTCACATCTCGCCTTTATCCCTAAGATAGCCCAACTTCCTTTGTTTCTTTTCATTTTTCTTGATAACACTGATTCAGTAATTATATTCTTTAAACCTTAACTTCCTAACTTCTACAAATACTTGCTGGGACCTTTCTTGATACTGGAATTACGTATCTGTTCTCTGATATAAAAAATTCTCAACAGACTTTGTAATCATAGAGGTCCCCCTTTAAAAACCAAAATTTGCCTCATCAAGTATCTTAGTAGCCCCTCCCATCATTAATTTCTGTTTGCCTTATTCCAGGGGTTGGGTGTGCGCCAATTGCTAAAGAAGACTTTGTACGATACAATGGATATGTATGACACTTTTTCTCTTCTTAAATCTAGTGATTATATGAAACATGAAAACTGTAATCTCACCGGAGGGTTCATCAAGAAAGTAAGCTAGAAGACAGCGTAAGACTGCTTGGTGTGCAATGAGCAAAACATTCCCTTGGCGCTCTAGTTCCATGATGACTGGTTCAAGGCGAGCTACCAAGTCTTCATAGCTTTCACCCCTGGGGTAACGATAACTGGAAGCAGACATGATACTGTAAGTTCATTCCCTTAAGAGAGCATTGTACAAGAACCAAATACATTATGTAAGATTAATGTCCAACACAGACTTACAGTTTACATCAAATACAATCAAACATTTAAGACTACTACGGATGGTTATTCAACTGAAAATTTAAGGTCTCAATCACTACAAAATCTTATCTATTTATATCCAAGATTTCATTTTTATAGTGCAGTAACGTGGATATTCAGTACATACACTGCACTCACATTCATTGATAAATTATTTGTTATACTTTTTCATCTTACTTGAATCATAAAAGAGTAAACATCCTAAATATACACTCTATTTCCTTTAAAAAAGAACTACAGCAGGTGTAACAAAGGGAAATATCAGAAATGTGAAGAAACTTAGCTGCAATGAATCACTTGGCTATGTTCAAGAGATGGAGAAATCAAGTTTTGAACTCAAAAAGAGCTGTTTCTTCCTACATGGGAGGCTAGTGAGCAAGAGAAATAAGGAAGCCCTGCTCTCTTCTTGAAATATATGGCAATATCTCAATTAAAACTCATGGGTAAACTCACCATCTGCTCCTAAGGACAAGATCATCTTGCCTAAATCACTGCTTACAACCATGTTCCATGCAGACATTAGTACTATTCATACACACAAAGATGTAATGTACAGCAACGAACACGGCCAACTTACTCCTCCTAAACCCTAAACTACACCACAGAAAGTTAAACCCTTTAGCGACAGCATTAATTTCGAGATGCAATCCCATGGAGTGTTAAATGGTAAATGGTCCTTTTTTCCATTATTTTCTAATCAAGGCAAGGCAATAGGATTTCCATATCTGCCATTAATATTTCTTAAAAACAATATCTGACAGCAAGAAGGGGAAACAGAAAAATTGAAGTACTTTAGGTCTGATGTCTGCAGAAGAGCATAAACTTCCTCAAGTGTTCAGGGTCATGTTCTGCAAAAACATCACAGGAAAAGAAATCAGATATGGTAATCATAAATCATCAGAGCTTTGGACCTGAGGTAAAAGTTACTAAGGCTGCTTTTCTTCTTAGTCTCATGCTCTACGTATAACAACTGCATTTTCTCCATTTTCTTCGTAACTAAATTTCTAAACCTTGTGGTTACTTTGGCAGACAGTGGAATAGAGTGGACTGCACCTTTTCAAATTTTCTCTGCATTCTTGTTTATGTTGTGGATTGTAGAATTACCCTGGGTGTAAGCATGCCCAAGAGCTGACATTCATTGACCAGGATCAGTGCGTTATAAGGTCTCTAGTTCATTTCTGTGGTCAAAGAGGTTCTCCTCCATTTAACTGCTAGTTCTAGAGTAAGAGAAAATGATGCTGGACATTTGAATGCCATATCAACAAACAAAACATAGCAGGTTGCAGGAATATCACATAAGCAGGTATACCCACATTGTGCAAGTAGCACAGATCCCACTCAATGATAGTAACAGTGAGACTGAACTGTTGATGGGAACATGGTGTGCTATCCCCATGATCCATATTTTCTCCACCTGCCAACACTTACTGAAGTTTTGGCATACTTTCTAACGCACTAACGCTTCCTCACCAGCATCAGTGCGTTGTAATATTTCTAGTTTCGCTTCTATTGTTAGAGTTGTACTCTTCCATTCAACTACATGTTCTGGGGTAGGAAAAGAGGTTGCTGGACATTTGGCTTTCATATTCACAAACACAATGGGTTGCAGGAAAAACATATTACAGGTTGATCCCTGTAATCCATCAACCTTGGGACCTGACCACTGCCGGACCTCAAAAAATGGCGGAAAACAGTCATTAACCCCTAAGGGAACCCCTATGTAAACATTTGCCCAACCCCTAGTCTTGCCAGCTCATTCCACATACATATTGCTGTGTTATTGAAGGTAGAACAGATCTTAAAGCACGAAATAATAAAACCAATAATACTTCCAAACTAATAAAACCAATAATACTTCCAAACAAGGTTCTGCTTTGGAGTGTGGCGAACAATTATATAAAATCACAAGCCATGTCCACATTATCGAGTAATTCCCGATGGGCTGTGCCCTCACCGGGCAAAGTCCGTCGTCCATGCCTGTGTTGTTGTTCACATTGTTGAGGTGGTTGGGCAGTCAAGTCATACAGTAACCAGTAGGTGATCGGCAGGCCACAAGTGTGGTATCACCATGCGCAGCAAAGTTGAAGGGAAAAAAATAGTGCTGTGTAGCATACTGATTGCTGTGTGCATAAAAAAGAAAAAAAAGAACAATGCAAAAAACCATACAGTGTAAAGAGTGGTAACTTTTTGTGGCTGGCAGCGCCATTGCTCCAGACCTAGTGTCAAACCACCCAGTAGTGTCTGATTTCTTTCAATGATAGGCAAGGGCAATCTGCTGATTTGCCCGTCAAAGTTGCCACAAAGTGTCTGATGACGGACTTAACACTTGTGCCCGCCAGGCATTGCCCGATAGTGTGGGTGCTCCTTTACAGTGTGCTCTAGCTTCATGCATGAAGTAATTTTCAAACCATTCAAGTAAAAGTTTAGCTGTCATCCACACTTTTTTAGTACCAAGGTAGATAAGTGGAAGAATTTTCATTCCTTTAAAGGCCCTCGGGTGAACAATCTTACCAGTTACCATCAGCTTGGTTTCCTGTGTTCCTGCAGCATTACTGCAGCCAAGAATTGTTACCCTATCTTTGGAATCGTTACCCCCAGACGGAGAATCCTCAATTCTTGCGCAAGGATCTTTCATGGCATATGACACCAATATAGGGCAGATTCGTCAGCATTATATACTTATTCTGGGGCTAAGTTTTCCACTGCCACTAACTATGCAAACTCATGCACAAACTTTGTCGCAGCTGAGCATCTCCCCAGAAATGCTTACACCTTCATTACGTCAAAGCTTAAACTACTTTATAATTGTTCTGTATAATTCTGTACTTCTGGCACCTTTCAAAGTTTTCCAAAGCTTTAACCTTTTCTGGCTTTCATTTTCAGCAAAAAACTTAAAAATCTGCTCCTTTTGTTTCTTTAAGTCATACTCAGTTGATGATCCAATCTCAGAGTACTCACACAAAGTCTTTACAGAAGTTCCTTTATCTAATCTTCTGTAATACCAACTTTTCAAGCATCAATAATGATTATGCTTATGCTTATTAGCACTATCAACATCTTCTGTGCCTCTTGGTTTCTTGGACGACATCCTGAAGGGCTAAAATACAGCTAAATATAAGAAATTAACATGACTTAATTAGCTTGGCTGCAGTGTAAACAGATTTTGGCACCTTATTGCTGCTAACATGCTAGCAGTGTCACCTGGTGGCAGATCCACAAACTAGTGGCGGCAGATTCAAAATGTGCTGGACCACAGAGTGCCGGATTTGAGAAGTACAACCTGTAGTATTTCTAAATATCATAAGTAGCACAGATCTGCACACAATGATGGTAACTGCGAGACAGGCCCACCGCTGAGCATGTGGTGCACTCCACCCAGGACTCACATTTACTCCACCCGTCAACCTTCATTGAAGTTTTGGCACACTTTCTATTGCACACACCTGTATTGCAGGGAATTTTGACCATATGAAATGAGGAATTGGTAGAAGTAGGTTCATAGCACAGTAGTGAAATCACAGATACTGATCCTGCATAAAGTGAGGAGTGGGTATGTTAAAATATTTTACCTATTTGTAAATATTTCAAACAGAGGAAATATTAATAAATGTAAGCAAACAAGAAGAACTATTAAATGCCTTGATCTTCTTCTGTTGTCTGGAAAAGTCTTAAATAGTAGCCATGTTGCCTTTGAAGTCCTTTATAAGTGCTGCCTTTGACTCACCCTTAACCAGCTTCTTGCACAACGCCATCTTCTTTTTGAAGCTTAAAATGTTCCACTTGCTCTTCGTGCAAAATGTAGGTGGTTTGAGGAACTGTCGGGCAATTGCTGATGACATTTGAAAGGGGTCATTTTCCACCATAGTAATCCACAGTGCACAAACTACATAAATGTAGAAGACCAGCATACAATGCCGTGCCAGAAAGCACATGGAAAACAGTAAACAATCACCAGTGCCACAAAACGCCAGGTGGTGCATACACTAATCACCATGACCAGGTGTACAAGCAATTTGACATATTTTTACATACCTTTTTTAACTTTTCAATATTTTTCAGATAACCATGGACTGCCAACTGAAACTGTAAAACACATTTTGAACATTTTGTTGCCTTGAATTACAGATAACAGAGGTTTTACTGTATACTGTCATTACATTAATACCCCAGTTAGTGCTACACCTAGAGTACCATTTCATTATAGTGCTCATTTGCATCTAGGAGCTTTAGTTTTATAAATAAAAAAAAATATGTTAAAGAAATCCAAAGTCATGAGTCCAAACTCTCACAATGGGCTAAGAGCAGCTCTCTTTGTTTATACTCACTTGACCAATCATAGCACCATACACACAAACACACATCTAATCAGCACCAAGCATAGCCATCGGCAACTCAAGGGTGGGCCGTTTTGATACTTACTTCTTTCCCTACACGTTGAAGCTTTGGAACTCTCTACCTTCCCCTGTCTTTCCCTATAACTATGACCTTGCACATTTCAAAAGACAGGTCTTTCACTTTCTCAAAAATTTGTAAATACTTTCCCTTGTCTTTTCTTTTTCCACTGCATAATTCTCTATATATCAAGTAAGACCTGGCCTCGATGTTGACTTTTGTCCGTGACTGGTGCCTTCAACATAAAAAAAAAAAAAGATGTCGAAATTTCTCTTCTGAACTGTTGCTCCGTTTATACAAGAGATTGATTCGTTCTTGTATGGAGTACTGCTCTCATATTTTGGGGTGGTTTTAGCTCTGTTTCCTTACTTGACAGTGTTGCGTCGAAAGCGATCCGACTTATAAACTGTCCCAAGCTAACTTCCAAACTTGACCCCCTTGCCCTACGCCGCAATATTGGCTCACTTTCACTCCTCTGTAGGTATTACTTTGTTTTTTGCTCCTGAGAGCTGGATGCTTGTATGACCCTACCACAAGCTAGACCACGCAATACTCGGCAAGCTGCTGCGTCACATTATTATTGTGCGGCCATCGGCAACTAAAGAATGAGCCGTTTTGATATCTGCCTCTTTCTCTACATGTCGAAGCTTTGGAGCTCTCTTCCTTCTCATGTATTTCACAGTAGCTATGACCTGGCACATTTCAAAAGGCAGGTCTTTCACTTTTTCAAAAATTCGTAAATACTTTCCCTTTTCTTTTCTTTATCTGTTTCATAAATCTCTATATTTCAGTTAAAGCCAGACCTCGATGTGGACTTTGGTCCGTGACTGGAACCTTCAGCGTAAAAAAAAGAGCTGACCGTGCCAAGTATCTACACACTACTTAAACTGGCATGTCCCCTCTCAATGACTTCCGCTGAATATGAAAGAGGTGCCAATGCCTTAAAATGACTAAAAAATGATATGAAGTGCCCTAAGGGACAGGAAAGACTCACCATTTGCTCTTTTACACATGCTTTGTGATGTGAAACTACATGTGGATCATGCTGTAGACAGTTTTTCTCACCTCCATTTACCTAAATTACAGTTTGTCATTTTCTAAGTAATCCACCAACTCAAGCTTTTGATCATATCCCGAAATCATGCAACTGTAGGTGTAATGTTGCATACATTTGTAAATGTCATTTTCATACATATCAGAAGAGAATAAAAGAGATGTATTTATGGTGACAAGAGAAGTAAAATTACATATTTTGAATTATTTGTACCCGAGCACCAGAGTTATATATGTTATGAGGTCCACTTTAGACCAATAGAACCGTCCCTCCACATCCAGATCTGTCACTTCCTCAAGCGCCACAATCCCTAACGCTGCTCCCATATCATCACAGTCTCGTGGACTACAGTTCTTACTGCGTTCCCACATCACCCATTCCTTAGAGACTACAGTTCCTACTACTACCCCAACATCATTACTACCTCATGGACCACAGTTCCACTGCTGCTCTCACATCATCACTGCCTTGTGAACCACAGGTCCTACTGCTACTCCCACATCGTCACTGCCTCAGGTACCACAGCTCTTACCGCTGTTCCTACATCATCACTGCCTCATGGACCATAGTTCCCATTGCTACTCGCAGATTATCACTGCTTCAGGTACCACAGCTGTTACTGCAATTCCCACATCAGCACTACCTACTCCAGCATCAGTGCCTCAAGGAATTTAGTTACTAATGCTACTCCCATACCATCACTACTTTAGGCACTACAGTCATTAATGAAATTCCAACATCACCAATACCTCCTACATCATCTTGCTATTGCTACTCCCACGTCAAAGCTGTAGGCACCAGAGTTACTACTGCTGCTTCCATACCACTCCCACATCATCATTGCCTCATGTACCAGAATTAGTACTATAGTATTCCGACACCATCAATACCTTAGGAAACACTGTCAATAATGCTGCTCATATATCATCAGCACCTCCCATATTATCATTACACGGTGATCTCATATCATCTCTGCCTCATTATTAGTCATTGCTGCTACTCCCACATCATCACTGTCTCTAGAACTACAGTCATAAATCCTAATCCCACATAATAACTGCCTCCTACATCATCGTTGCCTCTCGCGTCACTGCTTAATGTACGTATATAAACCAAAGTGATACGCGAGATTTAAAAATTTGCCGATAATCTCTAGGAAAAGTAAAGCACGAAAAATCCCGAGAGAAATTTCGCGCATTACATCTTCATGGGAACTAGAAATAAGACAGGATTACATTAAACTCATTATAAATATATGTGTATCCTGTTTACAAGTTTTGCTTACGATAAACCTATCCAGTTCATCTACGCCTTCATTAATATTTGTTACAATTTTTGTGTATTTAATAAGGGAAGATTCATTTATATTTCTCTGTGTCAGAGAGTTACAGACTTTAACTTAGGTAGCACTGGTCCAGTAAATACATTAGTCATATTTTCTAATGGAAATAAACAAAGCGCTAGAAACCTGTCCTGTTCTTAAACAATATTTACATTGCTTAAGTCATGTCTAACAGAGAGATCATAACTATTAAGCCTATAGAAAATATATTACAGCTTTTAGAAGGTATCTTGTAAACATTGTGCAGAATTTTCTGATGTTTTTAATTCAAAAATACTTGATAGTAATACAATGCTGAATGCTACATTCATATTAAAGGCTTTACGTAGGTTAGTGAACCAAAGTAGATTCATCAGTAAAAGGCAAAACTGAAAGAGTTTTTTCATGGGGAACTCTATAGTACGGAACGATTTCTTTGCCAAATTAAGAGAGTTGTCGATAAAAGATCTGGCATACTTTTACCTGGATCTAATATCATATGTATTCTAAAACTCTTCAGTTCTGGACTACATATACGTAATCCCCAAAGGAGCATCGATAGGAATGTTGCATGTTTGTCATGTTGTGCAGAGTAATGATTAATGTACTAACAAACGTTGGAGGGTTTACTGTAGATGCTGAATTTAAACTTGTTGCTGACCCTGTGGATCAAACAATCTAGGAACGGTACCATGTTCCTTCCATGATGAAATACACGGAAGCACACTCGAGAGTTATCGCGTTTCACCTGGTGGTGATCAGCAAATGTATATGTATACATATTTGTGTGTGTGTGTGTGTCTACGTTTTTCCCAGACTCAGCCTGCTGAAGGTCACACCAAGAGTGTAAACGTTACTTTGGTGATGCTGTATCAGTTTGAACACTACAGTCTCGTAAAAGAACTTATTGTTCAAAAAGAGTCTATGTTCGTGTGCTACTTCTAGTTGCTGGGAACCTTTATGAGGGTCTTGGGTAAGACCAGGATTCTTTCTCAGAAATTCTCCTCGGGTAATTATATAAAAAATGAAAGTGTGTGAATGCAGTGTTTGGCGATGAGTTTGATATATTAACTGAGCTCAGATATGCAAAAGATATAATTTCGTTCAAAGTTTTTATGCAAGGGGGAGGGGGGGAGTGAAGGAGCGTCGGTTGACCTCTGCCACCTTCGCTCCTCCCTCCCCCCCCTCACCCACACACATCGCCACTGCTACCACGACAGTTTATTGTTGCTAAATATTAAGAAGTTTTGATGAAATCTGTGTCTACTTACACACACACACACACACACACATATATATATATATATATATATATATATATATATGGGAGGGTATTGACAGATTGGGGAGGAGCGGTGTGGTTTTAGAAGTGGTAGAGGATGCGTGGATCAAGTGTTTGCTTTGAAGAATGCAT
>JAYMFT010229015.1:0-11223 GCA_038088735.1 Panulirus argus
GTACTGTGCATATATGTGCATGTATGTATATATGTGTGTATGTGGGGGGATGGGTCTTTCTTCGTCTGTTTCCTGGCTCTACCTTGCTGACGCAGGAAAGAGCAATCTAGTATAATAATAAAATAATAAGAAATGTATATATGTATATGTTGGTATATGTATGTATTGTGCATATATATATGCGTGTATTTATATGTGAGTGAATGGATCTTTCTTCAACTGTTTCCTGGTGCTTCCTTGCTAATGCGGGAAACAGCGATCACTTATAATGAATATAGATATAAATACATATGCCCTGACCCAGGGCACGTGAAACATCTGGGGTAAACCATGGAAAGGTCTGTAGGGCCTGGATGTGGATGGGGAGCTGTGGTTTTGATGCATTACACATGACAGCTAGAGACTGAGTGTGAGCAAATGTGGCCTTTTTTCATGTGTTTCCTGGTACTATCCTCACTGAAGCAGGGGGTGGCGATGCTGGTTCATGTCAACCAGGAATGGATGAAGGCGAGCAGTTATGAATATGTACATGTTTATATGCATGTGTATGAAAAATATTACTCATATTTAGGTTTTCAGGCAAATCTGTTACCATCACAAAAATACCAAAAACTACTGGTAGTTCCGGGAATTTTTTAGCCCAAAAACTTTTTGTTTTAAAGTTGAAATATAATGATATGCTTCTTTACTTAAAATAACTGCGGAAAATATCTCATAATGCTTCCCCAAGCCGGTAACTACCCAATGAATATGAACTGAATAATCACAGAATCTTCAATAAGAATAACAGTTAATTACCTATTTACAGACCTTAATGTCCCCCAATATATATTTCTACCCCAGATTTGAATTCGCTTTAAGAAATAGTCTTCACACGGAGGTTTTCCATTAAACATATTACCCTCACAAAAATAACAAAAATTGCAAGTAATATATTTGTTCTGGAAATGTTTTAGCCCAAAAACCTTTTTGTTTCAGAATTTTTATTTGACATAATGAAATGCTTCTATACTTGAAATAATCATGAAAAATATCTCTTATGTTTCCCCAAGCCAACAGATACCAATTAAATACAGGTGGAATAATAATTGAATCTTCTAAAAGAGTAACTATTGATTAGTTATTTATAGGCATTTATGTCCCTCAACATATATTTCAACCTTAGATTCAAATTCTACATGAATAATAGTCCTGCAGGAATTTTTTTAACCCAAAAACCTTTTTGTTTTAAAATTGATATATGACATAATGAAATGCTTCTAGACTTGAAGTATTTACGGAAAATGTCTCATAATGTTTCCCCAAGTCAACAGATGCCAGTTAAATACGAACCAAATATTCACAATCTTCTTTACAGGTCTTAATATCCCTGAACATATATTTCAACCCCAGATTCGAATTCAGCATGAAAAATGGTCCATCTACTGAGGGTTTTAAGCAGTCATTTATCCTCACAAAAATACCAAATGTTTTAACCCAAAAACCTTTAATTTTTCAAAATTGAAGTATGACATATTGAAAAACGCTTCAAAACTTGAAATAATCTCTGAAAATATCTCATGATGCTTCCGCAAGCAGACAGATGCCCAGTAGATACGAACTGAATAAACACAGAATCTTCATAAAGAGTAACCATTAGTTACATATTTACAGGCCTTAATATCCCCAACATATATTTCAACCTCAGATTCAAATTCATCTTAAGAAATAGTCCTTATGTATAACTCAGGTTTTCAAGCAAATCTATTACCCTTACAAAAATACCAAAAATTGCTGGGAATTGTTTAGCCCAAAAAACATTTTGTTTATAATTGAAATATGACAATGAATCACTTCTATACTTTTAATAATCGAAGAAAATATCTCTCACTGCTTCCTCAAGCTAACAGATACCCAGTATATATGAACTGAATAATCCAAGAATCTTCTATAAGAGTAACAGTTAATCATGTATTTACAGCCATAATGTTCCCCAACATATATTCAACCCCAGATTTGAATTCAGTATGAAAATTACTCCTCATTCTATTTTCATGCAAATCTATTACCTTCATAAAAGTACCAAAAATTGCAGGGAATAGTTAAGGGAATTTTGTGGCTCCAGAAACTTTTTTGTTTTAAAGCTGAAATATGTCATAATAAAATGTTTCTCTACTTAGAATAGTAATGGAAAAATCTCATAATGCTTCCCCAAGCTGACAAATACCCAATAAATACGAACTGAATAATCACACAGTCTTCTAAAAGAGTAACCATTTATTACTTATTTACAGATCTTAATGTGCCCCAGCATATATTTCAATCCCAGATTCGAATTCAGTATGAAGAATTATTTTAATTACTAAGCTTTTTAAGCAAATCTGTTACCCTCACAAAACCTTTTTGTTTTAAATTTGAAAATGAAATTGAACACTTGTAAACTTGAAACAATCACAGATGATATCTCATAATGCTTCCCCAACCTGACAGATACCCAATAGATATGAACTGAATAATCACAGATTCTTCTAAAAATGTAACCATTGATTACTTATTTACAGGCCTTAATGTCCCCCAACATATATTTCAAACGAAGATTCAAATTCAGCATGTAATATAATATAATCCACATGCTGAGGTTTTCAAGCAAATCTATTACTCTCCCAAAAATGGTAGAAATTGTAGGTAATAGTTCATTTTTTTTTTTTTTCCAAAAACCTTTTTCATTTTTAAATTGAAATATGACATAATGAAACACTTCTATACTTGAAGTTATCATGGAGAATATCTCATAATGCTTCCACAAGCTTGCTACCCGTTCTACCAAAGAAGAGTTCAAACATGAACTACCTTTACATATTGAATTGTACTAACCTCTGATGAAGAGCAATTAAAGTGGAATAAGTTTCATTTGTAAATCATATTTGAACTTAAGCTAACACACCATCAATTTGTGAAAGAAACACAATTCTTCTTGATAATGATACATAAATGCCACATACAGATCCATCTGTTTCTGTAAGTATTTCTCACACACATTATTTTAAAGCAAACACCTGACCTGTGCATCCTCTACCACTTCTGAAACAACACTGCTCCTCCGTTATCTAATCCTCTGTACATTCAGTCAGTCACTTCCCTCCCATACAACTTATAGGTACACTAAAAAGAATTATACCTTTGTAGTTTGGACACTCACCTTTATCCCCTTTTCTTTGTTGTTATATGAATATCTTTCAGTTGCTTAAAAAGAATTATATAGCCAAACCTGAAAATCCCTGAATTTTTTTAGGCTTTAGCTAAAGGTAGAGAAAGGCAGCAATCCCCAGGTGTTTAAAGATTGAGTTAGGGCACCCCTAATATAGAATTTCTTTTCCTTACTGTATAGTTAGGTATTTATACACACAAAGACAAATTATACGCATATGCCTATGAAAGGGACACGAGGATTGATTTAATACCCATACTGTTGCCATAATACCTCTAATGAAGGATTTTTAAGGAGGCAAGTTATAGGAAGTCCTTTATTAACATCATTTTGATTATTGTTGTTTCACAGTTTCGTTATTTTAAAGTTACAGCCAGTCCTTGATTAATGTTCTTGTCATTTGATGTTTTG
The DNA here is from genome assembly GCA_038088735.1 of Panulirus argus. Taxonomy (NCBI): domain Eukaryota; kingdom Metazoa; phylum Arthropoda; class Malacostraca; order Decapoda; family Palinuridae; genus Panulirus; species Panulirus argus. The sequence continues at coordinate 3,599 of JAYMFT010229015.1, forward strand.
TCATTTTTGTCCGTGGTATGGTAACACTTAACAATTTACACTGGCTAATGAAAGAAAAATTAGTACTACTGAAACTCCTCTGTTGAAAAACAGAAAACAGAAGCTGTAGAAGTGAAATTAAACATATTTGAACACTATAGTGCACTCATTTCTGATAGCAAAGGTGAGGACTGTTGTCAAAAGATTTTTTTAAGATCAAGAAATTTTGAAAAACTACAGTTGCTTCACCTACTGCACACTTGATTAGAAATAGGAGTTGATGAATGACTTAGTATAGGATGGTTATTGAGTAAAGTATTTGGCTGGAGGCTCAGCTTCAGTGTCGGATATCTCTGAGTGTGCTCTTAATTATTAAGAAAGTACGGTTTACATGAGGATTTGAGGAAAAATGATGGTGAAAGTTAACAGTCAAGCCTGATATTTACATTTGTTTTATGATTGTATGTGTGTTTTTATGATTTTTACAATCATTTCGAATCATTTAGTAGCTTTTTTTTTGCCTTATCAGTCCACTATAAATGCTTGCAGTATGCTGTCCAAAAACAAACCCATCATTAGGAAAGTCTGTTTTTGTTAAAGTCTCTTATTTCAGCAACACCTTGTTCACATTAATCAGGGATGCAATTACTGTATCTCTTGTTAGAATTTGAAATTACATTTATATGGACAAGCAAATGCTGAGTAAAGGATTTTCAAGCATTTAGTAGCCTTACAATATACATTTTAAGTTTGGTACAGCATTTAATAACATATAATGTATAAGAAAAGATCTTTTTAGAGAATAGTGAAGATGTTGCCTGAAATAAGGGAGCTGAGTTACATGTACATTTGCCCACAGTTAAAGAAAAAGGAATGAGAGAAGACATGAGTTCATCATTTTCAGGTTTCAGAATTAGGCTGACCATGTTATGATTGAATAGTTTTGTTTTAAAACCACGAGAAAAAGAAATGTGAAAAACGTGAAGTAGTAATAGAGTGGTTGATGAATGGAATGAGCTAAATGATTAGACAGAATACACACAATATAGAATTTTTTTTAAAAATTGTATTACTGTTTAAAAGATTTAAGAGATGAGGCCCCACAAAGTGTAAAAGTTCCTTCTTTGTGCTGTATGAGTAGGTAGGTATGCACATTGGACTCGAAATATATATTAGGCAGTTTTTCAAAATTTGAAATGACAATTTGATAATAGGACATAGCAGGTAACTAAGTCCAAATCAAGATGCAAAAGATTTGAAGCACGGCTTCTGTAGTAAGAGTTATGGATACAAGGAACAAGCAAAAAACTAAAATTGTAAGTGCATTTCATATAAATAGATTTTAAAAGGTTATGTGATATGAACAGACTTTAAGAGGTGGAGCCATGTGAATTTAAAACTCCTTCCCCACATTGCATAGATAGGTAATCATAAACACTGACATACAAATAAAACTTCATTTGTTGACACATCACTATTGGTTGCATGATATATATATTGGCAAATATGAAGGTATTCTAAAAGTCTTGTTTTAAAATCCATATGATATTTTTTATTAATGTGTATAGTTTATAATTGTACACAAAAGAATTTTGATTACGGTTGTAATTACAGGGTCACGTGGTTCACTGGAGTACAGCATTGATGAAGTAAGCAGCCTTGGTGGAGTAGGAGGTTCCAGAGCCTCGCTTGCCAACACATCCCTTACCTCTGCAGCAGATCTGTCCACACTTTCATCTGTTACTTTGGCCAGACGTGGAGATATAGATGCAGCTTCCATACAATCCGGCCGATCGCTTATCTCTCCTGATACTCGCTCTGTACAATCAGTACGATCACCAAGATCACCAACAGAGAAGTTCAGACACTCCAACAGTCATTCACCATCACAATCACTACCCATTCAAACAAATGGTGATGTGCTTGGTGATACACGATCAATACAGAGTGAAGGTGAGGTTGTGCATAATGGTGTAATGGGCAGTCCATCACATAGCCCATCAACTCCACGACCGTCCTGTCTGTCTGTTAGTCAAACAACTTTACAGGATAAGGAGGCATTATTGTCAGAGCCTGCCACACCTAAAGCTACAGAGACGCCTGACACTGTGCGTATCTTTGTACCATACTCAGGGAACACTGAAACATTGTCGCCCAAAACTCAAGCCCCAAAGCCTACTCCTGCCGAGGAACTCAGACTTGTCACCTCTGGTTCTAAAGATCCAAACAAGATCATGATTCATGTGGATGGGGATGATTCTGCATCTTCCCCAAGAGATCATTCCTCTCCTCCAAACAGCTCTCCAAGAGATTTTACCAATTCAAAGGACCTCACAACTTCTCAAGACTTATCCTCACCTTTGGACCTGTCCTCACAGGGCCATTCTGCCACACTTCAGGAATTTAGTTTCACAAAGGATTTTAATTCTCAGACCAAGACATACTCAGCACCAATTTCTCCAACGTTACCAAGACTAGAGACTTCACGGTCCCGGCCTATTACTCTCGACAGTCCAGAGTACAGGGAGGGGCTCTTATAAGTACAAGTTCAGTGTTATGGGCTTCACACTCAGAGCTTGGATAATAATATATGTAAATAAGTATCATTATCTTGGATTGATAGAGTTATTTAGATTCAACCAGTTTCACTCAATAGCTGACCAGATCATTTATAGTTGAAATGTCAAAATCTATCAAATCCATTGGTTTTTTAGTAGTATCATTTTATTTACAAATTCTGAAACCTGTACAGATAGATGGTTTTGCTAAGAGCAGAGAAAAGTCCAAGTCATGTTAAACATTGTTGGTTGGTGTATGTGAGCATGTGGCTCATTGTTAGTAAGTGTACTTAATAGAACTGGTGTTTCTAGATCCATCTGTCACTACTATTAATTAGAGAGCCAATTCTAGCATATTTTTGTATGACTCCTGTTCTAGTCTTCCTTATTTTTCCCTTTCCCTTGGTGATTGGCCAGTAGCTGTTGGAGGGCAAAAAAACATACTTACAGATTCCCAAACGCCCTCCATCAACTGCCAAGACCATGTTACAGAGGTTGAATAGATCCTTACTGCTGTCTTGTCAGTCTAGCTGAGATCAGCTTTACCATTGAAGGTCAACAAATCTCTTTATTTTTATAGGTCCACTATTTGTGAGCTATTGAATATTGCTATTATTAGTTATTTCTTTTTGAGCATAAATCACGAACATTTTTTTCTACAAAACCAGCAACATTCCACTTGTGTTGTAAATATAACATGCTGTAGCAGTATAGCATTATCTTCCCAAATCTTTTCAGGCTGTTATATATATGTATCCAATCAGTCAAAAATGTTTGATTACCATATGAATGGTATACTTAGAGCTTACATTATGTATATTTTAATTAAAGAGTTTGGGATTGAAGACTACTAAAATGTCTTTCAGCTTTGATTTATTTGCTGTTTATTCATTATAATATTACAGTAAACAGTGCTTTACTGACTGATTGGATATTGTCTTATTAACAATGCCAGTGTGCAATAATTCCAAATGCTAAGGGATCAAATATTAACATATATGGCCCAGATGTAAGAGGTCACAAAATGCTCATCCCCTGGCTTATTTGTGTCAGTTAGTATTTATTTTGTAGATTAATCCAGATGAAGAGATCTTTGTATGAGTGGAAAGCATGAGAGTATTTGTATATACCTTATAGATTTGCAGAGTGCTGGTACATAGGTTGCATGAAATAAACTGTGCACCATAGTGATGAAAATTGGTGCCTGTGAATAGAATTTATCTCTTTTTTTTTTTTTTTTTTTTTTTTTTTTTTTTTTTTAGTCCTGTTAAGAATAGGTTTCATTTATGCTTATATTGTAATTTCGTGATTTACAGTATTTTGTTGTTTCTTTACTCTGAAATGTGTCTATTTATTTTGTTTGAACTGCAGTATTGTCATACTTTTTTTACTTTATATTCTGATTCAATTTTAATTATTAACTCATTTTCTTAATATGGAAAAAGAAAATTTTGATATTTGATATGTGGTTGCATTAGAAAAAAAGTTTGAGTGAAATATCATTTGATAATTTTTAGTTTGATTAAGACTTAGAATATGTACAGGAAGAATAAGTGCATTACTGCTGTATTGTGATGTTATTGAGAGAGTAGGTACTTTACTGAGCTTTGTTGAGTAATTGGGTCCATGAACTTGAGTTCTTTGGGATGATAATTTAGTTAGAAATTTTGATGGATATAACATAGCTATAATATAAGAAAGTCTCTAATCAGTCCCTTGAATTGTTGTGTTACAGTTTTTCCATTTCAAAATCTTAAGGACATAATACAAGGTCTCAGTACTAAATTCATGCATAGTAAGTATTGAGCCATTAAAAGAATTGCCTTATCTTTGATTCTTTTTACTGATTCACAAAGTCATGTGACTGTAAGAAAATTCTGTCTGATTTTGAGATGCACCTACCACTGTTTTGATGTAAACATAACTGAAATTATCGTAGAGTGTCAGGTCTCAGTCATGGATGGGTACCAAATGTGATATGCTTGGTATGGAGAAATATATTGTTCATATTGTTGAAATCACAAAGACTTCATTTAGCTTTGTTGAAAACATTAAAGCTAAATGTAAATAAATTAATTTTGATTGAAATAGATTGTTTGACGAGAAATCTCATTTTGATATAAGAGTAAATAATTTCCTTATAGTATGTAATGCAGTTGATATATGAAATGTCAAATGACTCATTGCATATTCAGTATACAGATAAAGGATCCTCATGTTCATGAGTTTTGTATTAGAGTTTGGTTCTCACATATTCTCAAAATGATTGACTCATAGGGAAACTGTAATTGTTTTAGAGAGAGCAAACATCAATAATCACTGATCTACCATTTCACGTCTTAGCAAATGAGGCAGCTCAACCCCCTAGAGGTAAGCTAGAGATACATGAAAGAAATGACAAGAAATTTTGGCAGGAACTGTTGATTGATTGTGTTTACCTGTACCATTTACTTTCTAACTACATTCCTTCTTTGTTGTTGAAATATGTTATGTTTTCTTCAGTGCCGTTTACTTTCAAGTAATCAGTAATGGAACCTGGGTTGTACATCCTGGTACTTTGCTGGTCATGATCGTAAGTTGGTATATTAGTTAGTTTATGTTGTATAGAACTTTTGTTATATATCCCATGTATCATACTCAAGATAAGTCTCAAAGTCAATAATACTGAATGATTTTGTATTATTATTTGTGTTTATTTGATTAAGTATCACATCATATTTTTGTGCCCAATTTGTCCTCATTGTTTTGTAAGCTGTTAGACACATATCCTAGAAATAATTAATGCTCCTTTGTAGTGTCACAGTGACATTTATATGCAGGGAATGTGCATCAGATGTAGGTGATTCTTTTATCTCTACTGTTAAATCAGGCTCTTGTTACTCATAGGAGATATATGGTAATCTCTTAGTTCTGCCCATCATCTCATGCTTTCTTTAAATTCTGGTTTGGCCTCTTCCTCCATATGTTTTTTTTTCTCTTTCTCACTCTCATGAATCCTCATCTTTTTGTCTGTGTGTAATTCAGTCTTTCACTTTTTATGTCTCAATCTTCCTCTGTATTCGTCTTGGTCTTACCATTTCACTCTTTGTATTGGTCTTCTCTTTCTTCCATTGTTTTATATCCTTTGGTGTTTCTAATCTACATTTCTTAATATGTCTCACTTGCCCTTCATATATTTTCAGTATTTCCCATTTTCTGTCTGTCCTCCTGTGTCTCCATTCACCTGGTTTTTTACATCCCCTTTTTTTTCTTATTTCTTTATGAGGTGGGGTTCAGATAATTTTTCAAATAATATTGCTTTCACAGTTACTGTTGATTCGGCTGATTTGGCATAAGAACTTTCAAAACCTAGTCATTTGTTTCCATGACTGTGACTATATATAAAACCTGTAATTACCATAGGTAAAACTTTTACTACATTGAGGAAAAAATAATGCATAATGTTATTTACAGAATGGTTAAATAAATTGTTAAATTCTGTATGATGGATTTTCATTTTTTACAGAAGTTTCATCTCCACAGGACATCATATAAACTGTCCAAGATGCCAAAGTGACCACTGGCTGATTCATGTTTGTTGAAATTAATTTAAAACAATAAGAGAACAATTTAAAAGTAGAAATGATGATTTTTGCTGTATGCTATCCCTCTTACCACAAATGTATCTTGCAATATTTGACTTGCAGCTGAGCCATACTTCATTTAATGGTTCCTTAACAAAGAGGCTAATAGCTTCCTTCAAGGCTGCTTATTGGCTTTCTCTGAGTGAGTGGTAAGTACAGTGCTTAGGCTTTTTGGATGCTGAAAGGACTTCCCTTTTCTCACATTACAAAGTTGACATCTTGCTCCTTTCAGTTTATTTTTTTGTGACATTTGCATGACATGATTATCTAAGAGCTGTTCACATAAGCTGTACACTTGCATTGTCTTTAGTGGGGAATTAGGAAACTGGGTGCTGTTTAACCTTTACATGCTTAGCCACGGATATTGGAACTAAGTTCAATGTTCATAATTTTGCTTTGTGATTTATTAGTGTGCATTACTACATGGTTCCAGTATTTTCACAGATAAGATATAGCATAGAATGCGAGTACATCTGTGCATCATACTATTTTGAGAAATCCTTGTGAAATTTTGTTATGTTTTATTGACTTGGTTTGTAATCATTCATATTTTACTGTTGTGAGTAAGAAGTAACATCTATCCATTGTTTTACAGCATCTTGTCTAAGATCAGGTTACATACTTGTGTTTTTAAGTAAGCTGTACTTGTAACTCACTCTTTAACCTTTAATTTTGACCAGATTTTCTGCTGTCTTGCAAAGAATTATCTCTCCAAAATGAGGTAAGTGAATTGCTAATCTTAGTCTGTTTGCTGTTTTTGTCGCATGCACACAAGTCAATTTCTCATTCCTTGTGTCACTTATATGACACGAGAATTTTTTTTCTACTCCAGGCTACTGCTTATTGCCCTTCCAGGTTGTACTGTCATTGGTTTGGGATGATTTTCACTACACCCATATGGCATGTCACAGAAAGCATCAGTTTATCAAAACAAATTACAGAGTGAAGTTGTGTGCCTTGAAAAAGCAAAGAATGAAGGAAATATTGAAAAATATAGCTCTAGAGATCAAAATTCTTGTGATACCTATGCAAGGGTAAAGAGGTGAATGAGATGAATAACCAGTCCTGTTCACGTAGAGAAAGTGGTGATTATAGTGTATGATAATGAAAAGTTTGGAAACCTGTACTGGCTGTGATTTCATCTGCCGTTTTGAACTTTTAAGACCCAAGAATCAGTTTTAGTAGTGGAAATAGAGAAAATAGTATATAAGCATTATTTGGAGGAAAACTTTTCAGAAAATCTAAATATGAAATGTAGAATATTTGACTGTGCAAGACTGTAAATACGTTGTGTTGAGTGATTATTTACTGTGGGGCATGATCAGTTGTGCTCAGATATATAATATGTATGAGAATTTCTTACTTAAAGTACAGTTGCACTGACAAAAATATATATAGGGGAGAAAGAATACTTCCCACGTATTCCCTGCGTGTCGTAAAAGGCGACTAAAAGGGGAGGGAGCGG
>JAYMFT010229026.1:0-11223 GCA_038088735.1 Panulirus argus
CAGATCAAAGTTATTTTTCTGCTTCTTTAGACTCGTCTCATCAAATTCGCTTTAAAAGAGGAACTTCGCTCTTGCCGACCAAGACCGTAAAACCAGGAAAGAGAGAGAGAGAGAGAGAGAGAGAGAGAAAAAAAAAAGATGCGATCCAAGTTTATTCTTTATCTTAAATGTTAAAGTTTCCAATGGTGTCCAAGACTACTAATCAATCAGTACTCATCTAAGCATCACCGCAGACGCTTGTAACTCTGGGTTCCGTTGTTACTCACCTCTCCGAAGACTGCATGACTTGAGACAGAAAGCCTCGAAGCAGATCTTAAGAGAGGAGTTCGCTGGCGAGTGGTTCGTTCAGCTCGAGACGCTGTTTCATAGACTAGAGTCGGAGCTTCGTTTGAATGGTATTATCCAAGTGTCGCTACTCTGTCAGTAATCCACTCTGTTGTGCTGGAACTCACCTTAGATTAGATATACAAAAGCTACGTGAAGTTCAGCGAGTATTATATTATACATAATATATATATATATATATATTTATATATATATATATATATATATATATATCCACTAAGTACTTCACTTACAGTCTCTCTTAACGACAAGACTTGGTTGGTTGATCATAAAGACTTACGACCCATGTTGGCAGGTGGTATCACAGGCGTGTGACGACCCCTGTTAGCAGGTGGTGTCAGGATTGGTCAGTCATCCCACTGTTGCCAGTAATCTCACGTGAACACATCCTGGGCCAACAGCTACCTCGCCATTGCTGTGCAGACGAGAGATGAAAGTTCTCAACCACAACCCGTCCAGTACTGGAGTAAGACCCACATTATGACCTAGATATTCATCAAGATCAGTTGAACTTTAACTTTGTGTAACTCTGATGAGGATAAGAGCTGACTCATTTCCTTACTCACCTGACGAGGCGACCTCCCTCCCTCCCTCCCTCTCTCACTCACTCACTCATTATGCTTCCGTGAACTGCTCGAAAGTATGAGGAGGGAAGACCTGTAATAAAAAGAATACGTACTTTAGCAAGTTATCAAAACTAATGTTATAAAAAAATCAAATTTACCTTCATACACGTTTATTCAGTAACAGTTACCATTAAGGGTGCAACACCAAGCGGTAGACAGCAATACCTTCACAGGTGTAACGCTCCCTCGACCCTGGCGCATCTCCCTGCTGGTGTCGACCTCACTCACCCCTTGGTGATCTGTGGTCCATGCTGTCTCCAGGATCGATGGCAGACCCAAATCCTTATGCTGAACCCCTTCCCTTGCATGTCCTAAGGCTAGAGTGTAGGGTACAAGTGAACCTGTAGGTAGGTTCTCAGGCCCTAGCGTAGGACACATGTGAACCTGTAGGTAGGTTCTCAGGCCCTAGCGTAGGGTACAAGTGAACCTGTAGGTAGGTTCTCAGGCCCTAGCGTAGGGCACATGTGAACCTGTAGGTAGGTTCTCAGGCCCTAGCGTAGGGCACATGTGAACCTGTAGGTAGGTTCTCAGGCCCTCTGTGTCCAAAGACATGCGAGCCCTAAAAGGTTCCAAGGCTCTCTACATACATCCTAAGACCCGTTGTTAAAGGTATAGTTATGATAAGTCGTAAGCCCATTCTAGTGTCTTTTTCTTTCACGAGTAACGATACAAAAAAAAAGAAAAACTATCCAATTTTTGCTGAAGTAAAAAACCAAACTGGAGATCCTTCATAGGTATGGCTTTGCTGGGAGGATTGATTACCCAATAATCGAGAAATAATTTTTCTCCCTTTCGTGTCTATTCGTGGAAAATACCAACCTTGCAAAAAAAAAAAAAAAAATAAACACGATCTCATCAACACGGATTTTTTTTACATATATGTTAGCCCCCGCCCCTCCACAAGAAGAGGCGTACCACAGGGTGGGGATTCCGGTCCGCTTCCCTTCTCAACACACTTCCGCCATTATCCTCTTGTTTATTTTGCTCTCCTTCTTCTTCTTTCTCTCAGGAGTGTTTACCGGTCCAGACGCGCCCCTTTGTTGTGGGTCTGACCCGCCTGGCTACATCATCCACTCGGCCTCCTCCTCCTCCTCCTCCTCCTCCCCCCTCCATCGCTGCTTCGTGGTCAGGCGAGCACACTCGACCCCCCACGCTTTGTAAACACCAGATTTCTTTTTTTCTCTCTCATCACGTGGCTCCTTCACGATTAACCACACAGGCTACACCGCTATACCTACCCCCAAGCTGCTGCAGTCTCCTGCTGCCTCGGTACACATGGATGGATCTCCCGCCGCCATTACACAAAGACAATTTATAAACCAGGTCCGTCCCTCACTCACTACTCCCTCCCAAACACTCCATTAAATATGGTTCTCCACAGCATTTGTAAGTGTGGTGTACACTGTGTGCACCCCTTTTGGGTATCACTTGCGCTATAACGAAGTATTCACTGTCCACAATTGTTCTTGCAGGACCACACCACACTCCTCCCGTAGAAGTCAAGATAAACTTGCGTCTAGTAGAGGCTACACCACGAGTACACCACCCCAACGGCTCTACACTGCTCATTCCACGCCACAGTACACTATATCCTAAGAGCTCCCAACATACACCCAAGCTCACCGCCCATGACCAAGTACTCACGCGGCACCCCACCAGTCCTATAGGGTCCTCTCCCCACCCAAGCCCACGTACTCACCAGTCACCCCAGCAGTCCTATAGGGTCTTTTCCCCCACCCAAGACCACGTACTCACCCGTCACCCCACCAGTCCTATAGGGTCCTCTCCCCACCCCAGGATGCGAGTTCAGACAATCTACCCATCCCAGGAGAACGGCTCGTCCTCCTCTTCTCCTCTCCCCTTCCCAAACCTGCCATTTTATCGCTCGGCCCCAGTGATATACCCGAACTTCCTTCCCAGCACTTTGCTATTTTTATCAATGTTTCTCCCCATTGGACAGGCGCCCGTCCCATCCGTTCCCTTACCTTGCCCGGCTGTGCAAATCCTCCCCTCTCTCTCTCTCTTGCTTCGCCCTACATCTATTTCCAGCCATACTCCATATATATAATCTCTCTCCTTCTATCTATACATCTCTATTCTTGCCTAGGCCAGTGCAACTGGTTCGTGGAGTCCTTGTGAAGTAGGGATTACCTCCCGATTCCCGATCGGGACTGCTCTGCTGAAGCAGCGATTTTGCCCCGATTTTCAAGACGCTCGGAAAAAGCATACGATAATTCGTTATCTTTCAGCGGTTTACTCCTCTCCAGCTCTACTAAGCCTGTGGAAAGATGTGTTATATGTACGTCTGTGTGTTTTTGTGTTAGTGCGTGTATGTATGTCATTGCGATTTGTCTTAAGGGGAGAGAGGTTTACGTATGTGTTCCCCCGTGTCTTAACACTGTATTTAGGTACATTGTCTTTACCCGTGTGTGTGTGTGTGTGTGTGTAGGGAGGATGCATACATAAACATCCACCCAACATCAGCGGATACTGTAACCTGTCTATTCCATACACTCGTTCCTAAAGCTCTTGTCTGCCAATATGTCAACACCAGACGAAGCTGGACCCCGGCCCTCGACCTCCTACACCCACATCCTGGCGTCCACACCACACCGTCCCTCTGCCAACTGCTGGGGGGAAACGTCTCCCACGACAATCCCTTTCGGATGTTGCAAGGACCCGTTCTTTCCTCACAGCTCCCAAACCTAAACATCGTGGTAATCTGGCATGCATGCGTCTCCCAGGAACACTCAGATGGCGAGTAAATACACCAGTCTCTTCCTTGGTCTCTCGTGTATAGATATATTCTAATTTACTGTTGCTACTGTGTGTCTCTCCTCAGGGAGAGACCAGATGCACGTGTAGCGATCTCTCTCTAGCTGTCTTGTCTCTCTTCTTTCGTCTCGTGATAGAGAGATCCATACAGTCCAAACTGCAACCATTGGTATTCTCAAGTCTCCTCCAACCAATTCTCTTCCACCAGCTATCTTTCTAATCGCGTCCTCTCCCAAGTCAGTCCTTTCCCTTTAGTCCTTCACCGAGACGTTCCCTCCAACCAGTCCTCTCCCACAACCACCTTCCATCAACGTCTCTCTCTCCCTCTCTGTCTGTCTCTCTCTCTCCCATCCCCTCCGAGCCAAAGATCGCTGGCCAACAACTACATCTTGTCCCCATCAGCTAAATTCCAGAAGGAACTTCGTCTCACACCTTTGTTCACTCTTGGGGGCTGTGGTACGCCACACCAACCACCACCACCACATGAACAATGGTGTGAACCAGAGTGTGATGTTAAGTGGGATTGTCGGTGGGTGCAGGTGGTAGTGGTGGCCGGGGAGGAGGGAGGGAGCGCCAGAGACATGGCCTGGCCCGGCCCCTGACCACCAGAGTGGGGATAACAGGAATAACAACATGTTGTTTACCACTCTGGCTCTTCAACAACACATGCTATATTCATCGCGATGCCCTGGCGTACTGGTTGGGCCCATTAACAAAAACGGGGTTTTGGTACTCGGTTCGATCCCTCACTTTTAGTAACGGTTACAATCCCTCCGTAAACCAACCGAATCCTTCGACGATATATATTGGACCCCTTGCGTCGACTTCTGGCACCACAGAGTTTATTCGACAGTTACCAACCTCGGCATTCAAGAATTCATTACCTACTTTTCTAGATGTAGGTAAACAAGCGGCCGATGAGGATCCCAGACAGTCTTATTAAACCAGTAAGTATATTTCAATGTATAGCAACACTGCACGTGGCAAAATTACGACTTATACACACTAATAAACATCGGTGAAGTATATAGCTCCTAAGCCCATTTATATACACCAAATCGACCCATACGCATGTGGGTGGAGCCGGTACGGTACGTCATTAGCTCTAAACAAAGAAAACGTGCTGGTGGTACAGGGCTAATGAAAACGTAGGGTTCAGGGCCGCGTGACGTCACGACTACGCCTGCAAGGCCGGGTCCGGTTGTTTGGAGTCAAGTGTGGAACGATATGTCCAAGGACTGGTAACTGGTCGTTGATTTGGGATGACACTGCGATTAGCAAGTTGCAAATAAGATAGGTTTCTGGCTGACATGGACTGATTGATGACTGGTTTTAATGGCATCCCGTACACAGAATCAACATAAAACTTATACAAAGACATTTCTCAATCATAAAGCGTTATACAGAAGCTTAAAAAAAGCCATAAGAACAAAAACCGATTAAGTAATTAATGACACGAACTGCCAGTTTACATGAGTGGTACTTTGTACTAAAAGGTCAGTATTTCAGTTCGGTCCTAGGAGGCACAATTTGGTTAGCCATTTCCACAAAAAAGGCGAAAAATCTCTCCTCAGAGCCAAAAGAAAAAGGGAGATGCGGATCTTTTAATTGCGTGGACGATTGAATTAATTATAAGCCTTTTTTTTTTCTCTCTCTCTCTCTCTCTCCTTCCTCGCCAGCCTCTGTGTTTGGCTGTTGTGTTTAGGAGAAAAAAATGGAGAGGAATTCTCAGATCAAATTATTTTTTGACTGGCTTCCACACACACAGGAGGGGGATACAAAGGGGTTGCATTTCTCGGCTTCTTTTTTTCCTGAAATCTTAATCAATCTCCTTGTCGCTCTCTCCCTCCCTCCCTCTCTCCCCTCCACCACACACACCACCACCACCACCACTTTCTAACTGCTCCCTGCGAGTCATTTTACCAGCTGGCTTGCTGAATATGAAGGTGGATATATTTTTTTATGTTAGCAGAGACGGCGCGGGGAGCTGAATGCTCAATGAAGGCCATCTCATTAACGCTATATATATATATATATATATATATATATATATATATATATAAGTCAGGTACCCAATTTATCAACCAACCGCTAGGAAGATAATGAACACCTGGGTTGACTGTGGACCGACTACCGCATCCAGGATTCGAACCAGAAACGCCCGATATCTACCTATCTACCTTAATCTCTACCTACATTCGACCAGATCCCAGCACAGTATAAAAGACCAGGTACCTCTCACCCCCGTCAGCTACCAGAGAGTGGCTTAGTTATCAAGCTGTCCTCATTAATCACAGAGGCCTTAATTTCAACCAATCTCCACAAGTTTGTCGAGTGCGATAATTGAATCCCCCTGAAAGACGTTCCTTGTTATATATTTATCAAATCAATAAGTAATTATTATATTTGATGCAATTAGTGCAGGCCAGTCTAAACCAAATATTTACCATAACCATCCCGAGCTAAGTACTCGAAAGAGTCTATATTTGGTTTATCATACCTGCGGTTTTTCAACATCAGTCCAAGCCAAGTATTCACCATCTATATCAGGTTTAACATATCTTTGGTTTATGTTATATATTTCTAACTACCTACACTTGTAATTGATATAGACACTTTGTCAATCAATATCATACAGGAAAGTTTAGAGTATCTTTTATTTAGAATTAAACACTTTACTGGGGTATTTCATGTCAGAAGAACCTTTCCTAATTAATTGGGGAGAAATCTATATCCATATACCGAAAGAACTACTCCTTATTTCATATACTGAGGCTCCTCCTCATCGTTATATACCGCTGTAGTATCATATTAGGCTATTTTCCCCCCCAATTCACAGCTTCCTATAAAACTCCCTCGCCAGTATACCCTCTCCATATTACATGGTACTTCTTAGCTACTCTCCTGCCAGCTGTAGCGCCGAAGGAGTAGCGAGTGAAAAAAAAAAAGTGCTTTCAGCTTTACTATCCCATCTCTAATGGTGGACCTTAAGAGGTACCGTTACCTAGTCCCTCAGCAAATGACCTCGCCATGAACCATAACGCCCACTTTTTGTTATCCGTCAATCCCATGACCTCCATGAACACCATTGCCATAAAGGATGGACACCGACCGATTCAACAGACAGACAGACACACAGATATATATCTGAATAGATACTAAACAGACGCTACCATTTGCAGTGTTCACCGAATGTACGTATCTAGAGTGTGTGTGTATTATATAAATATATACACACAGGACCATGATTACAGCTTTGTATACATGACCATCACTTGCCTTGCCTAGCCACTGGTCTCTGGAACACCCAGTAGTCCAGGCCACTTCCGACAAGTCTCTCATCTGGCACTACCTGGACCGCAACGCACGTATGATTATTCCCTTCTCATCTCAGCCGTTCCAGGCAGCTTCAAGCGTTACGTCCGAGCTGGTCACCGGTGGGATTGTCTAGTGCCCGCGTCCCTGCCCATACCGGAAGGGAACGATGAGATCCAGACCATAGCTGTCTGTTTGCGTGTTGCCTGGTTAATGACCTTTGAATGTATACTGTGATACAGTGGCTAGTGGAGTCGGTTGGGAATGATCCAATCCGTCATACAGCACCATCTGTGTACGTGTGTGTATATTATATATATATATATATATATATATATATATATATATATATATATATATCTCAAAGTCTTATGTTGGGACCAGCGCCTGTAATAAGCGCGTTGCTTTAAAAAGTAAAGAAAAGAAATCAAATCTATTTGTCCGACTGGAGTTTTAGTACCAACAACCATACATCGCTTCTCCCGAGAAGTACATAAAGTAAATCAAGGGAAATAAAGCAAACTTGCCCAGCTTAAACTTACTTACTTAACCTAGGGGGTAGGGTGGAACTTAACCTAAGTAAATATGACTCTCCCTTCTCCAAGGGGTTGCAAGACGTGTGGAGTTTACTATGCTTTTTTAACATTTCTTAATTTTCATATAGAGATGGAACGTCCTTCGCTGACCTCCAGCCTCGGGCCACGGCTGCAGAGGCCCAGGGAAAAAGTAATTATGAAAATGATAGAAGGTATTGTGGGCCGATGCCAGGTGGACTCGACAGAAATCCAATTCTTTTTTTCTCTCTCTCTTTTTTAAGAACGAATGATGACGACCTGGGTCATAATATATCCCTGTAATTCACCACAGCACTACCACACCACTGTATACCACAACAAACAACGCTTTATCACCTCTTCACCACATCAGACCTGCACTATCCACCACAACTACAGTCATACTACAAACACCCTTATCATACTACGACACTAACCTATTCCTCATGGCTGGCAAACCACGCTCACAAATCATCCCCACCAAAAGACAATCTTTCCATCACACCACAACCACGCCACAAATTACCACACCATAACCACACCACTGCATCATACTCCACACTTAAGCCCACACCAAGAAAATATCAAACTATCCTTCACTTTTGCCATCCTCATCACTCTACACTATCATCATCACCAGGTCGTGGTAGATCATTCCCCAAGGCATTTAATGCTGAGGACTACGAAATATTTCATGATCTGTGCCTCATTGGGATTGAAAGGGGTGCAATACGGAACTATGACAGACCTGCCTCACAGATCACATTCCCTACGAGTGCAGAAGCACTCTTAGCTCTGCACACGAGTAGACACACCCAGCCTCGTCAAATAGCTTCCATCATTTACTACAGTATGCTGTATCAAACCCTTCACTTCCTCCTTCCCCTATGCATATAGAAATACACCACTTCATCAACACCACAAATTACCTTCAGGGTCAGGTACGTACCTGTCCCCTCTGCCGAGTTGGTAAAAGGAGTGTAAAGTGTGGAGATCATCTTAATGGTATCAACACCAACTGACCTTCAGAACACCTTGCATGTAAAACAAGGTATATAGACTTCTTCCCCTCCTCCACACGCAACACTCACCACCGTATCATCACTACAGGTACCACGATGGCCAGCTTACCACACTAGTTTTATCAACACTAGCAACACTATCCCACAATTACGAACGCCATCGATGCTAACGTACCACACAACCATTGCCATTAGGTCTACCACCAAACCACACCGCTACCACGAGAACAATACCATGGAAAACACAATCATTCTACCACAATTATCTCAAGAACCCAACCCACCACACAGCCACTATTTGAACCACCATGCCACACCAGCTCCATGAATCGGTACCATTTACACCACCACTGTACCACTACCAACCACCTACCACTCTGCGATTAACAGTACCACAATACCACACCAATACCACCAAGACAATCGTACCACAACCAACATCCCAAGAACCAACCAACCACAGTCAATACCTCTACCACTGTACCACACTCACATGGACACCAAATACCATTACCAACCCACTACTACCACACACACACGGTTGCTACCTGTACGGCCACACCACCACCACCACTACCACAGTATGCAGCGGTGGCGGCAGCGAGGAGCAAGACTAACATGACAGGAGAGTGATGGGGCAGCTGCAGCCCCGGTGGGCTTCACACAACCCAACATGATGTCCGGCACCTACCCAAAGCCACCAAGAATCCTCACAACACAAAATAATCAGTTCTTCCTTTTTTTCCCCATCTTGAAATCCTCCCGAACTTCCTTCATCTATGCGTTCAGAAGGAAGGAAAATTTCTCGTGGATTTCTTCGTCTTCGACGCATTCTGGCCCAGTTTCTCACAATGGCAGAGTTTTAAATTGACTCGAGCTTCTCTCTCTCTCTACACCGGTGATCCTTAATTTTCAGCATGTCCTGAAAGACAAGAATCTTATAACGAGGGTTAAGGTGGTAACATGTCTACTATAGAGTGAACGAGAGACGAGACCCTTTTTTTAAAATAAAAAAATGAAAAGAAAAAAGAGAGAGTCGATGAGGTGGGTAGAGTCTCACTCACTCTTTCACTCGAGTCAATGATCGTAAAATAATTCCATACGTAAATCTATTGTTAAGGAACATATGTGAATGTACTAGTATCAGATACTGTCAGCTGGAGCTTCAATGTTACTTATGGCTGACAGACTCCTTCATTATAAGTAGGAGTGTATAAAACTTTAGGCTACGTGTTCTCGTGTCTGACGATAGGAGAGGAAGGATACTTACCTACGTTAACTCTTGCACGGCGCAGGAAGAGACCTGGATGGTCGGGAGCGGGGAGGAGGCTGTAAATCCCCACTCCTATATCATCACTATCTTGAAAGAGGAACGGAAAACGGAGCCAATCGAAGATTTTTCCCCTCAAAAATTCCGCTCCTGGTGTCACCTCTGAAAAGATGGAATAGACCAGCCGATTTAGAACAACAACAAAAAAAAAATATATGTAGAGAAAGAAAACAAGAATGAATTTTAACCCCCCCAAAAAAAATACTTAAGTATACACTGGGAACCAGGGTTAGACGTGAACAGGAATTATTGGATTATATGCTAAATAACAGATGGACTAAGGAAAGGTCAAGGTGCTGCTTGGAATGGCAAATGGAATGTCTGATGATCATCTTTTGAGGTGAATATAAAAGTTGGTGATGAGGTCAGGGGAAGAGAAAAAACGACATACGTGAGACACGCGTGTCGAAATTAAGAGAAACCTCGGAAAACGAGATTCGCGTGCAGATGTCAAAAGAGAAAAGTAGAGTGATGAATGGATAGGGTAGAAGCAAAGGAGAGTTCGTGGTCGAAAGAGTGGAGGAAAGCATTTAGGAAAGCTATGAGGGTGAAGTGTGGATTATGCACATGGCACAATGTGGACGTACAAGAAAAAGGTGGAATGGGAAAGCTACTTTGCAAACGTGAAAGTAAAAATGGTCGCATTTGGACGGTAACTGCAGGGAGTTAATGCGTGTGATTGAGAGGAGTACAAAAGTATGTAATCGGAGGTCAAGGAAATAGTTATACAAGCTGAGAAAGAGAGCGAATGAGAGGTGGGTAAAGAGAGCATCGGAAACTTAAAAGGGAATAAGAAATTGCTACAGGAAGGAGATGAAAAGTGTGAGAGATGAACAAGAAAGCAAATGGGAATGCCAGAGAGAAAATCAGATGAGGAAATGGTGCCAAGGAAAGATAATATGAAAATGAATTGGAGAACATTTTCAAGGATTTCAGAGCGTGTTTAAGAGGATGGGCAGGAGAATATTGTGTTTTTTGCTACGAGATGACATGCGGAGGAAGAGAGAGTCATGGCGAATTTGTGTTGAAGAGACAGGAAGTGGCGAAAAGCTTAAACGAAATGAAATCTTGCAAAAACTTTAAGGGAGTGGATGGAATTGAAGTAGAAATTCAGAAGAAAATGGAGGACGGTTATGAGCAATTAGTCAGGCTGGCTGACTTTTGTATGTTAGTCGAGACGCCACGGGCAGCTGAGGCCCTAATCAAGGCCATCCCATTAACGCTATATATATATATATATATATATATATATATAT
>JAYMFT010229037.1:0-11222 GCA_038088735.1 Panulirus argus
GGCAGTTGAGGAGGGATTCAAAGACTTTGGAAATGGTAGATGTCAAAGCAACAGGACGATAGTTAGAGGGGTCAGAAGTTAGAGGGGTCAGAACGATGACCCTTCTTAGGGATTGGATGTATCAAAGCATGTTTCCATGGTAAATATTTTTTGATATGCTTCCAATGCACATAGTGTAGCTTTTATATGATACAGTGAAACAAAATGCAAATAAAAAGATCATTGAAGCAATCTTAAGGTAACTAAAAAAAGTCTTCATATCATAGTACACTTGAAATGATCATAACAAAACAAGATTGAAACCAAACTACAGTATTAACAGTAACATTTCAGGAATTCAAAGAAGCTGAAACTTATTTTTCAGAAAATAGAGAATTAAGTTGCCCTGATTGCCAATTTATAATGTAGTATTTTAGCCTAGATTTGTGTGTGCTATCAATACACAAATTATTCTAGCAGAGCTTTTCACATCTCATGATCCCCATAGTGTTAGGAGCAATTACCATTAATGAAAATGTAACCAAAGAAATTTAATACAATCCATGAAAATCTGTACTTTAGAACAGTGTGTGTGGCACAGATATACATGAACAAACTGAGATGTAACCTGAACTTGTTTAAATGTTTGAAGTGTCACTAGGATACATAAACTTGGGAAATATGAGAAAAGGGAAGAATTTTCAGTATACATTTATTCTCTGTATTTCCATTTTTTTTTTTTTCCTTTGACCTGCTTGGTATGTATCTTTAATATATATTGTTCTATATCTAGAGGAACGTAGGAGGAATTTTAAGATAGGGAAAAATTACCGTAATAATGCTACAAGAAACTGAAATGAAGATAATAGGTATTTAGGTGGCATAAGTTGTGGGAGTGAATAGTACTGCAAAAACTAATGCATTTATGTGAAACATGGGTGATGAAGATTAGAAAGGGTACTGGAAAGTTGGTAAATTAGAGAAAGATGAATGTAAAACTTTTAGAAAGGCACAAAAATGAAATAAGTGTGATTCCTTGAAGATGTAGCAGTTTAATCTGTTATGAACGAGTATGGAAAACTGGTGAAGACAGTACATATGGGAAAGATAAGTGGTATCAGATATAATGAGATGCTGTAAACCAAAATGAAGGAGATGGCTAGCAGAGGTGGGGTAAGTATAGATGAAGTAGTAAAGTGAATTGATTGTTTGATGATGCTGCAACATTAACCACATTTGAATATAAATGATGGCCACCTATGAGTTATAAATTGAATCAGTTTTTTTTTTCCTTTATCCTTCTTTTACCAAATTATGCATTTACACACTTAAATGTTGGGTGTGGAAATATTTATAATCCTAGTATTGGTTGGTGTGCAAACATAATTATGCAGCATATTATTTCTTGCATTTACAGCCTGGAACAGCTGCACCAGCTAAGCTCTTAGTAATCTCTGGTGGTGATGGCTATGAAGACTTCCGTAATTCTGGAATGTCAGAGCTCGCTGGGCGTGATGATTCTACCAACCACTTACTTCTGTGGCAGGTTTGAGGCTCATAGAAAAATACATGTAGTGATGCAGTAATGGAACCTTCCATGAAAGAATCTACCTGAATAACTTCCCAGTGGGCATTATCAGTGACATTTAGAAAGGTGTTGGCAGGATAACTTATGTGGGATGCTGTTTCTCAAATCTCTCTTCAAAGTTGTGGTTTAATGATCTTCATATGCCCTTGCTGAACTTTGAGAGATGATCTGGATATATATTAGGGGTCTGCTTTGAGTTTTACATGTTGAGAAGATTATGAATGCAATTTTAATGAGATGAAACATTAATTTGTAAATGAGTCGATATCAGATAAGATGAGAAATACTTAACTCTTATCCAGAATATGTCACCACATATGATGTGTATTTTGAAAAGCAGATAGATTTTCTAGAGATGAACTCACAGAAAATTTGAAAGTGTTCATAATGTTGTACCCATGTGTAACTCCTGGTTTCTCTCTAGCAACCAACTGTGCTGTTACCAAATACTTCCAGATGAAAGCATTTTCTATGTAACACCCTAATCAGGCTTGAGCTCATGTACTGATGAGACTCAAAAAAGTGATTAGTATGGTGTAATTATGGGTGTAACAAGATCGACTAATGTGCCAGATAACGTATATACTGTATGTCATCTTCTGAAGATTTATTTTCTGAAATTGTCACTTTTCCTGAATGTACTTTCATAAAAAAGGTAATATGTGTACTGTAATTGCATTTCTTATTTGCCTAATGTTCCAGCAAAACTCCTTATTGAGTGGCATTTATTTCATGCAAGTATTAAACTTGTTTTCTTTTTCATCTTTATATTTCTATTGTTCTGACACAAGAAATTAATAGTAAATTGCCACTTCATCCAGTAACCCTAATTATATGCCTGCCTTAGTAAATGTCAGACCATGTGATATAAAACATGAATGCTTAGTGATATTGAACCTGATTCTTCTTTCCGACAACGAAGTGTTTGCCTCATCCAGAGACTCTTCTGAGCTGCAGTTTTGTAAAACGTGATACTGAAGCACCAAGACACTTGCGATGGTCTCTCAAGAAGGGAATAGAGCTTAAGTTTTAATGCTGGCATTCTTTAGTTGACATTTTCACAGCAGAGGAGTCAAACATTGTTTGAAGTTCATTGACTTTTGAGTGTCCGTTCCTTACCAAGAGGAAATATAATACTTTTGATAGATAGTACAGTTACAAAGAAATGTTCATGAGATAACAGCAGACCATATCATTCTGCCAAACCAAAGGGACATTCCAACACAAATGGCTACACTTGAGTGAATTCTGTTCTTTTGTCATGGATGATTCATGCCAGTTTCCCATATCAGTGGTTATTATACAATTCAATATTTTGTGCTGAAGTAATGCTAGTAATATATGTTTATGGGTTCTGAAACATGAGTGAAGCAAAAGTAAGACATTCTATGAACTGGAACAAAACTAATTTCAACTGTTTAGTGAAATAAGTGTTTTACTAGTCATACTGCTATAGTGATGGTGGCATTTACAGTGTTAAGGACCTTTATTAATGCAATATGGAACATGGAGAACTTTACTTAATGTGCTGGATGTAATTAAGTGCCATCATAGATGATAAGGAAAAACAAATTAAGAGCTCATCTGTAACTTAAGTAAAGGTTCTAACAAGTGTAAATTCAACCATCCATAGTCATCTTAGCAAGTAGGCACATCATCATTATCATTTAAAGAAGAGCTAACTTTTGTGAACCTTTCACTGGAAAATATAGTAAGTTCTAATGGTATATGTAACACCAAGAGAAATTTTGAGTGTTAAGATATCCTGCATTTGAATACATATTGTAGATGAATATATATAGTTGAATTCCAATAATTCAGAATATATTTGAAACCTTTTCTGAATTAAATAAATGGAAGAATTTTTAAAATTGAATTAGAAGACATGTTTGCACATATGAGAACCAAAACCCATATGCTGAAGTGTGCTTGGCAATGGTGTAAGAGAGGGGGTACATTACTGTTCTGTACAGTGAATTGTGTACTTTATTTTCTTATAGTGAAAACTAATATGTTGATGATTTTAATCAAACTAATTCAAAAATATAATTCAGACTTCTTTATTTTCAATGATTATATTTACTTTACTCTTACCTACCAGCACTAGTTAACAAGCCTTTACTTTTGTCACTTAAAGCATTTTCCTCAGACTTTTCCTGTACATTTTGCAAATGGTGAAGGTTCAGAGGCACTAGAACTAACCTCTTTTAACATACTGTGGATTCCACTGATCTCAAAACACTGAAGTATTTCCACAGTTTGTGAAGGATTTTATGGTATGTCCTAAAAGCAAGGCATCAACATACAAACTGTGCTCAAGCTATGAAGGCAACACATGTGACTCATGCTATGGCTGCAACCTTATTACTCTTACACCAAATGCACTCGTCTTTTAACTATGAATTGCAAAATCACTTTCCAAGAAGATAGTGTTTAAACTCACACTTTCCAGATTATGAAACAATGAATTATTGGAATTTTACTAAATTTTATTGATTTCAGTGATTGTGCAGAATTTTGATAATCGAGTTATGTTAGCACTCAATAAATCACATAGAAACATAACTACTTGCTAATAACTTTCCCCTCTGTTGCATAAAGTTATTGAGTTATATCTCATCTTTTGTCAGCTCTGACCATAAACTTTGTTATTTTGCTCAAAGTAAATAAAGTTATGATACTTTCTTGTGTCCATGTTTTGATAATTAAATATCTTTGTCATCAGCCAGAGCCTGAAAACTGTCTTCAGTCAGGTTAGATTTATGTTTGTCATTGTAAGGTAAACACCGAAGTTTATCTTGTGCTTATGATTTGTTGAAATCCATTGCATTTCATTGTTGAAACAGTTTTATATGTAATATAATATTGTGTTTTGCCTACTTGCCAGGATGCAAGTTTATGTTATATATTTTTTACAAAAGGGAGCACTTGTCATATAGAAAATGTCCGAAAATGTGCAGGTCTATGTTGATGCTGCATATCTGTTATAATGAAATTATGTGAAATTTTATTTTCTTAGTGATATATTGAATTACTTAAAAAAATATAATAATGTATTATCACTAGTAATTTAGCCCATGAGATCAATGATTGTGACACTTGAAAGGTGTCTTTTTGTTTCATTTTCCATGAGCTGTACCATGATAATGAAACAACTTGAAGCAACTGACCTTACGGGTTAACTATCACTGATCTCATTCCCTCACAGGTCACAAGCACAACATCCACCACACCACTACTTCAGTGCTCTTCTTTCTTCTTTATAGATTTTATCTCTCATAGAGATTTTTACTTATACTTATATAAATATATATATGTATGTACAGTATATATATATTTTCAATCAAGGATACAGCATATTGCAACCTTGATTTCGCATTGAACAAGTGCAAAATATTTTTAGCTCTCTTATAATACTGTTAAACTGTAGCGTAATGGCTATGATTATACCAATATGGTATTTAATTGCAGAATCTTGAAGCAGTAAGCATATATTATCATTCAGTATGCTGCAAAGTAAAGTACATTTTGCATTTATCACAAATGATAGGAAGTTTTTATCACCTAACCTTCCATGAGGATTGAACTATATTGTAGCAAGTACAGTCTTATTATTTTCCAAAGAAGGCACCACACTTGTTTGAGTACTTTCCTCATTTATTCATATTTTACCCAAAGATTCCTTGGGGTGATATGGTTCTTGGGAAACTGCTCCAGGTTAAACTAGAAGAGTAATGACCTGGTTAGCATTGGTTAGGTGGATGTGGAGCCTGTAACTGTGATCTGACCTCAGACAGTCCTTGGAAGAAGACACTTGCTTGCTGCAAGACTCTATTATACAAACTTTAGCAATACCTGTATGAATTGTCTTACAGTAATCAAAGCCATATGTCATCTGCCATTGGTCAACTGAGCTAGCCTACTGGTGTTGTCATACATGGATCTTCCATGAGCTGGCAACGATGTTCTTGTTGGGCTTATCCTACTGTGACCATATCCCAACACCCTCTCTTGTCTTCTGCTGTATTTATGAGTTGACCAAATTACTAAGATATTAATAAATTTTAGTAAAAAAATAAAGTTTTTATTATTACCATGTACTAAGGAATACCTGAGACAAGACAGCCCAAGTCTCCAAAGACAGATAATTATAGAAATATTTTTCTTTAAAGGCAAAAACTTTAAGAATATTCAATCAATATGTGTAACATCAGCTGACTCAAGCATTCAAAGCAGCATAACAGTTTTGACCCAATATGTTATTTTGATCCATTATGTGAGTTCTTTGATGAAGCCTGGATAAACAACTAAAAGAAGCTGTAATTTTCCATTAGACTGGACACCAAGAATCATGTTTTAAAGGGGAAGCTCACAAGTACAGTATAAAAGTACATTAAGTCCTAAACTTAATTCTCATCTTTAGCAAGAAACTTTGGGTTTTGAATTAATCATTACTACAAAAAAGAAAACTTTCAAACTACAGTATACTTCTGTCAACACAGTGCATGAATTTTATTAACTCATACTTGATTCCAATGTTGTAAGGAACAGAAGTTTCAAAAAAAAACATTCTAAAAGATCAATGAAATTTAAAAGCTCAAGTCTAGGCTTAGATGAAGAAACAGCTTATTGCCTTAGAAAAAAAATCATCAACAGTTTATTTAAAACAGGGCTAAAATGATCACTGTCAAACCCTGCAAAATTCTCTTATATGATGTTAGAGTGTTACTGCATTTTGTCTTGCCGTGAAAATTGTCAGACAAAATCTCAGAACATAATGATTCAGTAAGTAATGATCCTTCTGATTCTATCAGAAAAGCCTCAACAGCTCTCCACAGACTGTATTGTCTCTGAGTAGAAGATCAAACATTAGGTAAAAGGTAATCTCCTACGTTATCCTCACAACTTACCTTCCTGCCCCAGGATCCCCTTCTATGGGAATCCTATAGTACTCTGTGAGCCATCCATATCCACAGGTCAAGAAGTATGGTGATGTTGAGTGTATGTCTTTGTGGGAAGAGTACAGGACAACTAATTTTCAGTGTCTTCAGCATTGAAGTTGCATCTTGGACATGAGGGGTCTTGGGATATGATGAACCGATGTGATACTAGAGTGATGTGTAGTGTCCAGAATGCAAAGCACAACTCATAATGCTTGAGAAATACCGTTTCAGATAGGTGTGTTGTCTGGTAGAGCAGAGTACAAGATCAGGCTATAAGGACAGCAGTGTAGTGCTCATCAAGTGTTGCCACTGTATGCATATGTTATGTCACTATTGTGTTTGGTAAGGAAGGATTGCTGAAGTGTAAAGTAGGGATACCCCTTTTATTATAATTGGTGGTTAGGAGATGGTGGTTGGCTCTGAAATGGTTTGGTTGAGAGGTGTCTCATTCTGTTGCAAAGAACTAAGTACCAAGCATGTTTAGATGAGCTTGTATTAGGAGCACCTTCCTTTCACTGTACTGGTGCTGAATGTTTGTGGTTGTCATTTGTCAGGTAGTTCTCTTCATATATTCTTATATATATATTTGTTTAAGGAAATAGAAATTTTATTTGAAATTTGAAGAAAAGTTTTTCTTGTTACTCTTTTTTTATATATTTAGATTTCATAAAAAAAAAATTTCCCCTCACTTGAATAATGCCGTCTTCAGAAGGCTTATTTTTACATGCTTATTTTTTTAGGGGTTAGCTGTCCTCTAATTCGCTTTGTGACTTCGAAATAGCTTATTTTGATTGTTTTGCCTGAAAAAGGTGCATCAGAACTGTACCTTTTAGTTTTTTTTAACAGGAGTATGTTTTCTTTTTATCTCTTTGCATTATAGCAGACTCTTTAAACCCTCACTAAATTCATATGCCCCTTGAAGAAAATCACTCTGCAAAGCCTGCAATAGCATGAACATTGAGGTAAAAGCTGGAACAGCACTTTATTTGAAAGAAAAAAATGGAGGGAAAACAGGTAAACTTTCTTATTATGCAGGTTATAACGGCAAGGATCTATTTTAATTGTGGCTATCAATCCGTTCCGGCCAACTTTTTTTTCTATAAATGTTCCAGAAAATGATAATCATTTCTTGAGTAAATGCAATCTATACTATGGTAAGGAAAGAAAACACAAAACCCACCATCTATCAGATGCTTGTACATTCTCAAGGACTCCACGGTCAACTTACCTATTACCACCGTCCCATTGGTGGAAAGAGCAAGATACTGTTCGGCGCTTCACTGGTGTACCATCACAGTGTGCAACTAGATTCTGTTAAAAGAAAAAGGCCTAGTATTGGAAACTAGGCGATAATATCACACCAACCTGTTCCTCTGACTCACCAATATCATTCAACAAGTATTACCATATACGTTTTCAGCAAGGTAGCTGGATGATCCTATCAGTGTTGATATGTAAGTGATAATGATGTTTGTCCTCCCTCTATGAGTTCATTTTAATAATATGCGTGATGATAATGGTAATAAGGAGTTACAAATGATACAAAAAAAAAATATTCTGATTATATTAGGCATTTCTGAAAGCGCAAGAAAAAGCTGTTACAAATGATACAAAAAAAAAGAATATTCTGATTATATTAGGCATTTCTGAAAGCGCAAGAAAAAGCTAAAATCCGCTTCATCTTGTTATCAAACAATATCACCCGCAAGTCATGCACTTCAAGTCGCTTTAACAATCTAGGTGGAGCAGGAAACTCAAGGTCGGCTGACCACCTTGAAAAAAGCAATGCGAGAACTGACACTGTCGTTCTGGCCACGGTGGAAGGCACAGATGACATAGTCCCCTTGCTGTACGCGCATGACGTCCCAACCATAAGAGACAAATCATGAACAATAGTAACGCTTGATTAGTTGTAAAATGCCGTGCAGACGTTGATATCGTCTGAGCCGGGAGTAGTCAGCAACTGATACCGCTGATAAGGAACTGACAACTTGTACAGAGCAAGTGACAGAATTAATTATGCTGTAATGAATCTTTATTCTTGACGGGATCCTCATCATATTCTAAATCATCACAAATATAATTTAGTGTCTCCCAAGCCTTTCGGCATGGATATCTGAGTACTAACCAGCTTCATCAATGGTCGTTTAGTGTGAAGTTAAGCCGCCGTATGACGGTTGTTTTGCGTCTCATATCAATCTATTTTCCAATGATAACTAGTAATACTTCAGTGTACACAGGAGTTGCCTCTCATGGGCCAACTGGTCTTACGTAGTTTCCTTTGGTCTTTATAGTTCTCAGAAGACCTATAATAATTTGAAACTTCTTCAAACATCCGTCATGTAATTTATAATTAGTTCAAACATCATGGCCAAACAAGCTGATGGTAATCGTACTATTTACCTTCCGCCGGCCGGCAGGTGTACAACTGTGGAAGGCATCAGTCACAAGTTCTGAGATTCTCAGGAATTAAATCACTTTACAAATGTTCCAGATAATCACCACAATATTCTGGCCTTGGTTATAATTTCTGGAGGTTGTATAATTGTAGTGAAGCCATTTATTATTACTATATATGGCAATGTTTCACCAATTTTTCACTAATCACTAAGTGATGCCAGCCCTGGTCAACAGTCATGAAACACTAACATTTTCCACTGTATTTCTCATTAATCTCTAACCTAAACCAGAGTGGGGGTTACGATATAAAGAAATAACCTTTTTCCCAATCCAGCCAAGTAAGTTCACCAACATAACGAGAGTAACATCACATATCACAAATAATCTCCCAGACGGTAACTCAAGCACCCACCGTCTGCAACAATTGACCGTGTGCAAAGGACTGGGCGAAGTCACCTTACAGAAGGATATAACAAACAGGTTCACAATTGAATTGGTAGTTTCACTGGATTTTGTTGGCAAGTTAAACAATACGATTTCTGATGTAATTAATTTGTGAAACTTATTAGTAAATGGTAATAACTATGTTGCTAAGATTGCTGATGGATACTGATCAACAATACAGATATAAGGGCCGACCACGGACGTAATCACAGGCAGAACATGGGAATGGACAACAGTCGCTGGTATACTTAGAGCCACTGTTGCCTATGAACCAGTGAGGCGTGTCATGGTCACCTGTATCAGGTTTCATGTCATGCTGCCTCGGTACACTCACAAGTACGCACCCTTCCCACACACATACACTGGTCGATAAAATGAGTACCTGATATAACCTAGGATGCGTGTGTTATGTGTATATATGCATACATACGTAGGAGTAAAAAACTTGGTACAAATATACAAGGCTAAGAGGGAAGGCAACAAGAGTGTAAGAATCTCCCCGTAGAACACAAAGTAATCACAAGTAGTAATCACATGTAATGAGCTGGGCCTAAGCTGCCCTTCTCTGTCTTAGAGCTCACCTTTAGCACTCAATACAGTGAATCTCCTGCTGGGGTGTACAAACAATAGGTAGGATTTACAAAACTTTAATTTACAGCTATTGCCAACACTACAGTAAGAAATTTCTCCAAACAAAAACACTTTAACAGAAGATATTTACATAAAATAAAGAAATTAACTCCAAATAGAAACTGCTTACAAAAGCTATTTACATAAATTGCATGGGTCAGTACTACCATGTACTTATCAACACAGCACCTATCAGGCCTCTCCCCACTCGGTTAACACCATCCACAATCTGGTTACCAGACGAGACTACTTGAGTATCGTTACTTGGTCCATTCAAGGTACCTCTCATGAACAAGGCATGCTATCAACTCCCCCATACGAAGTAGTAACACCATGCACTTAGCTGCACCAGCGGCGGTAGTCTTGTCGTTCAGCCAAGGATGGGTAGTTTTCTCGCAACCACCTGGCGCCGTGGACGTACATCAATCTCCAGCCCTTCCGTACCCACGGGCACCCACTGAGGTTGATTGTCAATATGGCATAAAGCATAGGCCGGTCGAACTGAGAGGGCGGTACGGGAGGCTCGCTCACAGCCTTCTCAAGGTCAACGCAGTGGGCAGAAGTCTCCTCCCCACGCGCTCCTCTCAGAAACCCCTGCACAGTCTCGTCCTCGCGAACACGAGTGTTATCCTCTCGAAGTCGCCTTTCGTCAACAATGCACGTCGACTCACGAGCCCTGCGGCTAACCACCGAGCCTGCAACCATTGCGCTAAATTCAAAACTTCACACACTTACACGAGAAAAACACAAACTGAAGACAGTTCATCTATATCTGGACAGGAGCTGGTTAGCCAGTCACGCACCCCACCTCAGGACCCTCCGATAACGTGACTTTCCTATGTCTTGAAGGGCTTAGAACAACATTTATAGATGCACATACTCAAAAAAGAGACTTTATCAGGTGATCTGGTTGGATTGTCGGAGTGGTATAACAGAGAGAGGGGCACGTGAAATGCGTTAAACGACAATAACAATGCGTTATTGGTTAAGGTCCATTACGTGATACAGCTCAGGGACAATAAGCAACTGGAGGTGCAGGATTATGGTGAAGAAAAAGTAAAGTGAGGAGGATTGCTTCAGCTTATGCCAGCATCATGTAAGAGTTTAGATAAATTCAGTTGATGGTTTTCCAAATAGCGGTATTAGTGGAAAAGTATATATATATATTTTTTTTTATGTTGAAGGCTCCAGTCACGGACAAAAGTCCACATCAAGGCCGGGCCCTAATTGAAATATAG
>JAYMFT010229048.1:0-11222 GCA_038088735.1 Panulirus argus
ATATATATATATATATATATATATGTGTGTGTGTGTGTGTGTGTGTGTGTGTGTGTGTGTGTGTGTGATATATTTCTATATATGACCTAATTCCTTCAGTTTGTACCATGGTTGAGTGTGATGGAGCAGGCAGGTGGAGGTGGTGGACTGTGGTGGAGCATGCAGGTGGTGGTGGTAGTGGAGTGTGGTGGAGCGAGTAGGTGGTGGTGGAGTGTGGTGAAGCAGGCAGGTGGTAGTGGAGTGGAGAGTGGTGGAGGAAGCAGGTGGTGGTGGTGGTGTGGACCAGCCCGTAGCCTCCCCCCGTGCAACAGGTGGTCCGCTGATTCCTCCGTCACCCAGAGATCCTGATTCCCTCTGCTTCGTTTGTACCCTCAATGATATTCTTAGCTTCTTTGTAACCCTTTCCCCACCCCCCATCCCCCAACACACACAGCACACGAATCTTTTCTGCTTCTGTAACCCCTCCAAACGATGATTCTAGTAATCTCTTGGTACCCCTTGATTCGTAAGCTTCTCCTTCCACTGTACCCCTATGATTCTTAGTTTCTTTCGTACCACTGTGATTCTCTGCTCTATATTTCCTCCAAAGATTCTAACCTCCTTGGGTGGCGGAGGCATTTAGAAATGGCCGTGAATTGTCGCTTTTCTAGTTCGGTTTATGTGCGCTGTTGTAGAGGAGCCATTGTGTGATATACCGAGTCACGGATGATGTGTGTGGGATTCCCCTGTGGAAGGGTCGAGGTTTGTGGGCAGAGATGTGCCTTCGTCCTTGTCAGTCACTGATTGTTGGTGGGTTACGGGAGAGGTTTCAGACCCCAAGACTGTCCAAGGTGACTGTTAGGGACAAGGGGAGGATGTACCCGCCCCCATGACTGTCCAAGGTGACTGTTAGGGACAAGGGGAGGATATATCCGCCCCCATGACTGTCCAAGGTGACTGTTTGGGTGACGGAAGGGGGCTGTGAGACCTCATGACTATCGTAGGTGACTTGGGGATGACGGGACGGGCTCTCAGACCCCATGACTATTGTAGGTGAGTGTTAAGAGTGATGGGAGGGGCTCTCAGACACCATCACTATCGTAAGTGACTGTTAGGGGTGACAGGAAGGGCTATTATACCCCATGACTATCGTAGGTGACTGTTAGGGGTGACGAGAGGGGCTTTCAGACCCCATGACTATCGTAGGTGAGTGTTAGGAGTGGCGGGAGAGTCTCTCAGACCCCATGACTATCGTAAGTGAGTGTTAGGGGTGACGGAAGGGGCTGTCAGACCCCATGAGTATCACAGGTGATGTTAAGAGTGACGGGAGAGGCTCTCAGACCCCATGACTATCGTAGGTGACTATTAGGTGTGACGGGATGGGTTCTCAGACCCCATGACGGTCGTAGGTGACTGTTAGGGGTGACGTGAAGGGCTATTAGACCCCATGACTATCGTAGTTGACTTAGGGGTGACAGGAGGGGCGCTTAGACTCCATGACTATGGTTGGTGTCTGTTAGGGGTGACGAGAGGGTCTCTTAAACCCCATGATTATCGTAGGTGACTATTAGGGGTGACGGTAGGGGCTATTAGACCCCATGATTATCGTAGGTGACTGTTAGGGGTGACGGGAGGGGCTCTCAGAGCCCAAGAGTATCGTAGGTGACTTTTAGGGGTGACGGGAGGGGCTCTCAAACCCCATGACTATCGTAGGTGACGTAGGGGTGAGAGGAGGGGCTTTCAGACCCCATGACTATCGTAGGTGACTGTTAGGGGTGACGGGAGGCGTTATTAGACCCCATGACTATCGTAGATGAGTGTTAAGGGTGATGGGAGGGGCCATTAGACCCCATGACTATCGCAGGTGACTGTTAAGGGTGACGAGTGGGGCTCTCAGACCCTATGACTATCATAGGTGATTGTTAGGGGTGACGGTAGGGGCTCTCAGACCCCATAACTATCGTAGGTGACTGTTAGGGGTGACGGAAGGAGCTGTCAGACCCCATGAGTATCGTAGGTGACTGTTAGGGTTGACGGGAGGGGCTTTCAGACCCCATGAGTATCGTAGGTGACTGTTAGGGGTGACGAGATGGGTTCTCAGACCCCATGACGGTCGTAGCTGACTGTTAGGGGTGACGGGAAGGGCTCTCAGACCCCCATGACTCTCCTAGGTGACTGTTAGCAGTGACGGGAGGGGCTTTGAGACCCTATCACTATCGTAGGTGACTGGTTAGGGGTAAGGGGAGGAGCACTTGGCCCCATGGCTATCTAGTTGACTGACTGGTAGGATGGATTTTCAGGGTGTTGGCACTACTGACTGTTGGGATGGAATCGCAGACCGTTGGTGTCTGGTGGAGGGGACACTGTTCTCCTCCTTCTTTGCCTCTGCCTCCACCTATTCTTCTCCATATCGTACCTGCATCCTCCTCCTCCTCCTCCTCCTCCTCCTCCTCTTCCTCTTCCTCTTCCTCAGCCCTATCCTCCTCCTCTGCCTACACCTCTTCTTCCCCATCCTTGTATCCGCGTTCCTCTCCTCCTCCTCCTCCTCTCCTTTATCTTCCCCTTTTGCCTCCTTCTCTTCTTCTGTCACCACCGTTACCATGTTCCCTCCTCCTCCTCCTCCTCCTCCCCCTCCTGTGCTGGTCCCTCCTACTCCGCTCCAACAGCACCTGGTGTAGAGAGGCTCCAGATGGCTCATCCCCCGTCAGCCACTCTTGTAGTAATCAAGAAAGGATTTGCCCGCCTCCCTCTCAACCCCTTGCCTCCTGTATTAAACTCCCACATTTTGCGGGTAATAGAACACGAAATTTCTCGAGTCCGCCCATTACCTGCTGATCACATTTCCTAATGACCTCCTCGGTAATGGTGTGTGTAGTAATTAGTGTTTCTTTGGCGTTACAAGTGTTGTCTAGAAGACTATGGGTGTAGTAGATTTAGCCATGAGTGTTGTAGGTGTTCACACAATGCTTGTTACCTTCCTCACTGGTGTTTCAGTAACCTGTATTGTACTGTCTAGTACCCACACCCGTCCTGGTAGTAATCTAGTACAAACACACACACCTCCTGGTAACCTTCCAGTACCCACACATCTCCTGGTAACCCTCCAGTACCCACACATTTCCTGGTAACCCTCCAGTACCCATACACCTCCTGGTAACCCTTCAGTACCCATACACCTCCTGGTAACCCTCCAGTACCCACACACCTGGTATCCCTCCAGTGCCCACATACATCCTGGTAACACTTCAGTACCCACACATCTCCTGGTAACCCTCCAGTGCCCACACATCTGGTAACTCTCCAGTGCCCACACATCTAGTAACCCTCCAGTGCCCACACACCTCCTGGTAACCCTCCAGTACCCACACACTTCCTGGTAACCCTCCAGGACTCGCATACCTCCAGGTAATCCTTCAGTGCCCACACACCTCCTGGTAACCCTTCAGTACCCCCACACCTCATGGTAACCCTCCAGTGCCCACACATTACCTGGTAAGCCTCCAGTGCCCACACACCTCCTGGTAACCCTCCAGTACCCACACACCTGGTAACACTCCAGTGCCCACACACCTAGTAACCCTCCAGTACCCTAACATCTCCTGGTAACCCTCCATTACCCACACACCTCCTAGTAACCTTCCAGTACCCACACACATTCTGGTAACCCTCCAGTACCCACATACACATCCTTGTAACCCTCCAGTACCCACACACCTCTTGGGAACACTACAATGCCCACATACCTCCTGGTAACCCTACAATGTCCACACACCTCCTAGTAACCCCCCAGTACCCACACACATCCTGGTAACCCTCCTGTACCCACACATCTGATAACGCTCCAGTACCCACACACCTCCTGGTAACCCTCCAGTGCCCACATACCTCCTGCTAACCTTCTAGTACCCACACACTTACAGCTAACCTTCCAGTACCCACACACATCTTGGTAACCTTCCAGTACCCACACACATCCCAGTAACCCTCCAGTACCCAAGCACCTCCTGGTATCCCTCCAGTGCCAACACACCTCCTGTTATCCCTCCAGTACCCAGACACCTGGTAACCCTCCAATACCCACACACTTGGTATCCCTCCAATAACTACACACCTCCTGGTAACGCTCCAATACCCACACACCTTCTGGTAACCCTCCAGTACCCAAACACCAGGTATCCCTCCAATACCCACACACCTCCTGGTATCCCTCCAGTGCCTACATACCTCCTGGCATCCCTCCAGTACCCACACACCTCCAGGTAACCCTCAGTACCCACACACCTCCTGGTAACCCTCCAGTACCCATACCCCTCCTGGTAACCCTCAAGTACCCACACACTTCCTGGTTTCCCTCCAGTACCCACACACCAACAGGTAACCCTCCAGTATCCACACATCTCCAGGTAACCCTCCAGTGCCCACACACCTGGTAACCGTCCAGTACCCACACAAATGATAACCCTCCATTGCCCATACACCTGGAATCCCTCAAGTGCCTACACACCTGTTACCCCTTCAGTACCCACACATCTCCAGGTAACACTCTAGTATTCACACACCTCCTGGTGACCCTCCAGTGCCCATACACCTCCTGGTAACCCTCCAGTGCCCACACGCCTCCTGGTAACCCTCCAGTACCCACACACCTCCTGGTATCCCTCCAGTACCCACACACCTCCAGGTAACCCTCCAATGCCCACACACCTCCTGGTAACCCTCCAGTACCCACACACCTCCTGGTAACGCTCTAGTACCCACACATCTCCTGGTATCACTCCAGTGCCTACACACCTCTGGTATCCTTCCAGTACCCACACACCTCCGGGTAACCCTCCAGTACCCACACACCTCCGGGTAACCCTCCAGTGCCAACACACCTGATAACTCTCCAGTGCCAACACACCTGGTAACCCTCCAGTGCCAACACACCTCCTGGTGGCCCTCCAGTTCCAACACACCTCCTGGTAACCCTCCAGTACCCACACCACCTGGTATCCCTCCAGTACTTACACACCTCCTGGTATCCCTCCAGTACTTACACACCTGGTATCCCTTCAGTATCCACACACATCCAGGTAACCCAACAGTACCCACACACCTCCTGGTAACCCTCCAGTGTCCACACACCTACTGGTAACTCTCCAATACCCACACACCTCCCGGTAACCCTCCAGTATCCAAACACCTCCTGGTATCCCTCCAGTGCCTACACACCTCCTGGTATCCCTCCAGTACCCACACACCCGGTAACCCTCCAGTACCTACACACCTGGTATCCCTCTAATAACCACACACCTCCTGGTAACCCTCCAATACCCACATACCTCCTGGTAACCCCCCAGTACCCACACACTTGGTATCCCTACAGTGCTTACACACCTCCTGGTATCCTTCCAGTACCCACCCACCTCCTAGTAACCCTCCAGTGCCCACACACCTACTGGGAACCCTCCAATACCCACACACCTCCCGGTAACTCTCCAGTACCCAAACACCACCTGGTATCCCTCCAGTGCCTACACCCCTGTTGGTATCCCTCCATTACCCACACACCTGGTATCCCTCCAATAACCACACACCTCCTGGTAACCCTCCAATACCCACACACCTCCTGGTAACCCTCCAATACCCACATACCTCCTGGTAACTTTCCAATACCCACACACCTCCTGGTAACCCTCCAGTACCCACACAACACCAGGTATCCCTCCAATACCCACATACCTCCTGGTAACCCTCCAATACCCACACACCTGGTATCCCTACAGTGCTTACACAACACCTGGTATCCCTCCAGTACCCACCCACCTCCTGATAACCCTCCAGTGCCCACACACCTAATGGTAACCCTCCAATACCCACACACCTCCCGGTAACCCTCCAGTACCCAAACACCACCTGGTATCCCTCCAGTGCCTACACACCTCTTGGTATCCCTCCAGTACCCACACACCTGGTATCCTTCCAATAACCACACACCTCC
The DNA here is from genome assembly GCA_038088735.1 of Panulirus argus. Classification (NCBI taxonomy): domain Eukaryota; kingdom Metazoa; phylum Arthropoda; class Malacostraca; order Decapoda; family Palinuridae; genus Panulirus; species Panulirus argus. The sequence goes on from JAYMFT010229048.1 coordinate 5,963, forward strand.
TGGTAACCCTCCAATACCCACATACCTCCTGGTAACCTTCCAATACCCACACACCTCCTGGTAACCCTCCAGTATCCACACACCTCCTGGTAACCCTCCAGAGTGCCCAAACACCTCCTGGTAGCCCTTCAGTACCCACACACTTGTTAACCCTCCAGTACCCACACACCTCCTGGTATCCCTCCAGTGCCTACATACATCCTGGAATCCCTCCAGTACCCACACACCTCCAGGTAACCCTCCAATACCCACACAGCTGGTAACCCTCCAGTACCCACACACCTCCTGGTAACCCTCCAGTACCCACACACCTCCTGGTATCACTCCGGTGACTACACACCTCCTGGTATCCCTTCAGTACCCACACACCTCCAGGTAACCCTCCAGTACCCACACACCTCCTGGTATCCCTCCAGTACCCACACCCTTCCTGGTAACCCTCAAGAACCCATACACTTCCTGGCTTCCCTCCAGTACCCACACAGCTCCAGGTAACCCTCCAGTACCCACACACCTCCTGGAATCCCTCCAGTGCCTACACACCTGTTATCTCTTCAGTACCCACACACCTCCTGGTAACCCTCCAGTATCCACATACCTCCTGGTAACCCTCCAGTGCTCACACGCCTCCTGGTAACCCTCCAGTGCCCACACGCCTCCTGGTAACCCTCCAGTGCCCACACACCTCCTGGTATCCCTCCATTACCCACACACCTCCAGGTAATCCTCCAATACCCACACACCTGGTAACCCTCCAGTACCCACACACCTCCTGGTAACCCTCCAGTACCCACACACTTCCTGGTATCACTCCAGTGCCTACACACCTCCTGGTATCCCTTCAGTACCCACACTCCTCCAGGTAACCGTCCAGTACCCACACCCCTCCTGGGAACTCTCCAGTACCCACACCCCTCCTGGTTTCCCTCCAGTACCCACACATCTCCAGGTAACCCTCCAGTGCCCACACACCTCCTGCTAACCGTCCAATACCCACACAACTGGTAACCCTCCAGTGCCCACACACCTCCTGGTATCCCTCCAGTGCCTACACACCTGTTGTCCCTCCAGGACCCACACACCTCCAGGTAACACTCCAGTTTCCACACACCTTCTGGTAAGCCTCCAGTGCCCATACACCTCCAGGTAACCCTCCAGTACCCACACGCCTCCTGGTAACCCTCCAGTACCCACACACTTACTGGTATCCCTCCAGTGCCTACACACCTCCTGGTATCCTTCCAGTACCCACACACCTCCAGGTAACACTCCAGTGCCTACACACCTTCTGGTAACCCTCCAGAAACCCATACACCTCCTGGTAACCCTCCAGTACCCACACACCTCCTGGTATCCCTTTAGTGCCTACACACCTCCTAGTATCCCTCCAGGACCCACACACCTCCAGGTAACCCTCCAGTTCCTACACACCTTGTAATCCTCCAATACCCACACACCTCCTGGTAATCCTCCAGTACCCACACACCTCCTTTTATCCCTACAGTACCCATACATCTCTGGGTAACCCTACAGTTCCCACACACCTCCTGGTAACCCTCCAATACCCACATATCTCATGGTAACCCTCCAGTACCCACATACCTCCTGATAACTCCCTAGTGCCCACACACCTTCTGGTATCCCTCCAGTACCCATACACGTCCTGGTAACCCTCCAGTGCCCACACACCTGGTAACCCTCCAGTACACACACCTGCCAACCCTCCAGTACCCATACACCTGCTAACCCTCCAGCGTCCACACACCTTATGTTATCCCTCCACTACCCACACACCTGGTATCCCTCCAGTACTCACACCTGGTAAACCTCCAGTACCTACACACCTGATATCCCTCCAGTACCCACACACATTTTGGTAACCCTCCAGTGCCCAAAAACCTCCTGGTAGCCCTCCAGTATCCACACACCTTCTGCTATCCCTCCAGTACCCACACACCTCCTGGTAACCCTCCAGTACCCACACACCTCCTGGTATCCCTCCAGTGGCTACACACCTTCTGGTATCCCTCCAGTACCTACATGCCTCCAGGTAACTCTCCAGTACCCACACACCTCCTGGTAACCCTCCAGTGCCCACACACCTCCTGGTAACCCTCTAATACCCACACACCTCCTGGTAACCCTCTAGTACCCACACACCTGGTATCCCTTCAGTGCCTACACACCTCCTGGTATCTCTTCAGTACCCACACACCACCAGGTAATCCTCCAGTACATACACACCTCCTGGTAACCGTCCAGTACCCACACACCTCCTGGTAACCGTCCAGTACCCACACACCTCCTGGTATCCCTCCAGTGCCCACACACCTCCTGGTATCCCTCCAGTGCCCACACACCTCCTGGTATCCCTCCAGTGCCCACACACCTCCTGGTAACCCTCCAGTGCCCACACACCTCCTGGTATCCCTCCAGTGCCCACACACCTCCTGGTAACCCTCCAGTACCCACACACCTTATAGTATCCCTCCAGTGCCTACATGCCTCCTGGTATCCCTCCAGTACCCACACACCTTCAGATAACCCTCTCATACCCACACACCTGGTAACCCTCCAGTACCCACACACCTCCTGGTAACCCTCCAGTACCCACACACCTCCTGGTAACCCTCCAGTACCCACACACCTGGTATCCCTCCAGTACCCATTTACCTCCTGGTATCCCTCCAGTACCCACACACCTATTAAACCTCCAGTGCCCACACACCTAGTAACCCGCCAGTACCCACACACCTGGCATCCCTACAGTACCTACACACCTGGTATCCTTCCAGTACCCACACACCTTAAGGTAACCCTCCAGTACCCACACACCTTCTGGTAACCCTGCAGTACCCACACACCTCCTGGTAACCCTCCAGTGCCCACACACCTCCTGGTAACCCTCCAGTGCCTACATACCTCCTGGTATCCCTCCAGTACCAACATACCTCCAGGTAACCCTCCAATACCCACACACCTGGTAACCCTCCAGTGCCCACACTCCTCCTGGTAACCCTCTAATACCCACACACCTCCTGGTAACCCTCTAATACCCACACACCTCCTGGTAACCCTCCAGTACCCACACACCTGGTATCCCTTCAGTGCCTACACACCTCCTGGTATCTCTTCAGCACCCACACACCTCCTGGTAACCCTCCAGTGCCCACACACCTCCTGGTAACCCTCCAGTGCCCATACACCTCCTGGTAACCCTCTAATACCCACACACCTGGTATCCCTTCAGTGCCTACACACCTCCTGGTATCTCTTCAGCACCCGCACACCTCCTGGTAACCCTCCAGTGCCCACACACCTCCTGGTAACCCTCCAGTGCCCATACACCTCCTGGTAACCTTCTAATACCCACACACCTGGTATCCCTTCAGTGCCTACACACCTCCTGGTAACCCTCCAGCGCCCACACACCTGGTAACCCTCCAGTGCCCATACACCTCCTGGTAACCCTCTAATACCCACACACCTTTTGAAAACTTCCCCATCAAGATTTAAGATGAGGACTGCGAGGAGAGCAACAGTGCTGAGGAGATAGGGTCTTGGTTCCATGCTCGACCTTTTATAGTCTACTCAAGCAGCAAGGAAAAAGACAATCATCTTTATTAATGGCCTGAAATCTGTGGGGTAGTTTACAGTACCTGCTTGTGGGCAATTTCAGACCTGTCGAAATGAAATTTTCCGGTCTCTTGGAGGGGTCCCTGGCTTGCCCCTGACCAAAGCCATCCCCACTTGGGGTGGCGTAAAAGGCGGGTCCTTAGCCTCCACCTCGGCCACCCCTCGCCGCCGGCCCTCCCGTAGTCTCTCTCTCATCGCACTTCACCATTTTATTCCGGTGTACTTTTTCTCAAACCCTCATTCTACCACCCTCCGTCCCCCCTCCTCCTTTCCCCTGACCTGCGACCCCCCTCCCCATCCCAGCATATTCGAGGCCTGGGTGTTTGGTAAGCTGTGTACACCACTCGGGGGAGAGCTGTCCGACCCCCTTGAAAGGTAAATTGATTTCATTTTGACGCCTGGAAGTGGGGAGCCCTGTGGACTTTTCCCCACTCGACAAGCCCCTCCCTTCCCTCTCTATCCTCCTCTCCCCCACTCATCTTTCCAAACGCCTCGGGGGGGGTGGGTCTTCTCCCTCAGCTCGCCCTCACTCCGTCGGTGGTTAAGTCTCCCACCCCTCCCACGCCCCTTACAAGAGAACAGACCTTCCCCTGTACCAGCCGATGAGGGTAGGCAGGAAGAAAGCTGAAAACGCCTGGTCCTTTCCTCAAAGTCTCTGTTTCTCTTACTGTATGAGACTGTCAGAGTGAGGTTGCCTGGGCTAGTGCTGCTTATAGACTCTGGATATATGGCATTATTATTTTTTTTTTTCCTTTAATGTTGAAGACTCCAGTAATGGACAAAAGTCCACGTTAAGGCAGAGACCTAATTGAAATATAGAGAATTATGAAACTGATTAAAAGGAGAGACAAGGGCGAGTATTTACCAATTTTTGAGAAAGTGAAAGACCTGTCTTAAAATGTGCCAGGTCATAGTTACCGGGAAAGACATGGGAAGGTAGAGAGAGAGAGAGAGAGTTCCAAAGCTTCGACGTGTAGGGAAAAAAACAGGTATCAAATCGGCCCACTCTTGAGTTACCGATGGCCGCACACTAATCATGAGACGAAATTACTGAATATGTGGTTACTCCAGACGGCATACATAGGAAATTGTATACTAGCAGGGAATGTACAAGAGATTGGGTCCCCACAAGTGTAAATACAATAGGTAATTACTGAGCGTCGTACACCCTCGTACTACAGTATTGTACCATTAACTAACACTTGTTTCGACTCTTCAGGTGAGGCGATGGGCAGGGCAGTCGAAGGGGAATGACGTGTTTGGTGTCAGGCAAGATCAGCTGCTCACCTTGAGGAATTCAGTTTGCGTTTGTCGCTGCGTTGGGCATGCTGAACGTATGTAAATGACTATTTTTTATGATAAATATTAATATTATTTCTATTATTATTATTATTATTATTATTATTATTATTATTATTATTGATATATTTTCTTACTATCATTATTATTATTATTATTATTGAAATATTTTTCTTACTATCATTATTATTATTATTATTATTATTATTATTATTATTATTATTATACTTGATCGTTCTTTCTCACAGCGAGATAGGGCCAGAAAACAGACGAAGAAAGATCCATTTACTCACATACACACATATATACATAATGCACATATATG
>JAYMFT010229059.1:0-11222 GCA_038088735.1 Panulirus argus
GGATGTATCAAAGCATGTTTCCATGGAGAAGGAAAAGTTTTGGTTTTTAAACAGAAACGGAAAAGACGGGCAAACACGGGTGCAAGGTCAGAAGCACACTCTTTCAGACTAATTCGTGCTTACAAAAACAGTTCATCATGAGAGATCTTCCATCAAGATATCAACTGTGAAACCAAATTCTAGTTCACGTTTTTTTTCTAATGAAATCATTAATAAAGAAAAAAGCGTGTTCCTCCAAACTCGTCTTCTTAATCGCACCTTACAGCAACTTCAAACCTTTTAATCTAGTTGTCAACAAAAGCCAACTGAAGGAGATAACAGATAGGAGCATTACCTGCAACATCCATGGAGATCGTCTCAACATCATTTACTCTGAGAACAAGAAAACCGGTGACTTCTTTACGAGAAACAACCTCACACTGAGTACAAGCCCATTGCAGTCTATCAGTAACGCAAACGACATTGTTATAACAACCACATCACTCAGCCCACCCTTAACAGTCCATCTTCAAATCGGAGGCCCCATACTACATATGCAACAGGAACATAATCATTTAAATCTCACTCGCCAGCATCTTACTGGAAACACGATAGCACTGAAACTATGCCATAATCCTACAAGACTACAAATAACAGAAGATATGTCCATAAGAGACTATAATCCCTTCATAAATCATCAAAGTATAGGACAAGCTAAAGCCCTACAACTATTCTCAACCACACCTCCAATGACCTAACTCTCTACCTCAACGCGACTACACCAGGTGGGGAGACCCAAGTTAAAACCCCCACCAGTTGACCCATCGAGTTTATCTCCTACCGACCACACTACTACACACGAAGTACGAGGGAACGTGGTCTCCAAATCAGGATATTACCTACGTCACCGGTCTTATCTATAACACCAAGATGTGATCTATTTCTGTTCTTGTTCTTTGCATATTGTGTTACATCTTTTTTATTTTACCGAAGATGGGCAGCGTTTGTGTGCCCGAAACGTCTCGTGTATTTCAAGAATAAAGTGGAAACATATAGAGGACATATAATTCACATTTCATCTGATGAAACAAAACCTTTGGTGAGGAAGAAAAAACCTAGTTAATGTTAAATATGTACTGGTCTTCAATAAGCAATATATCTTTTTCTTTCATATTTGTTGGCTGTTTACCGCGTTACCAAAGTAGCACCAGAATCAGACGAACAAAAAGGCCTCATTTACTCACATCAATATTGTAGCTGTCATGAGTAAAGCACCGAAACCACAGCCCCCATCCACAACCAGGCCCCATAAACTCTTCCATGGTTTCTTCCTGCTGCTTCATAAGCCCAGGTTCAATCCACTGACAGACGTCGCCCCCTGTATCCCACATCGCTCCAATTCACTCTATCCCGTGCACGCCTCTCACCCTCCTGCATGTTCAGGCTCCGACCAGTCAAAATCTGTTACACTCCATCCTACCATTTCCAATTTAGGTCTCCCCTTCTCCTTGTCCCATCCGCTTCTGACACATATATCCTCTTTGTCAAACTGGCTTCACTTATTCTCTCCATATGTCCAAACCATTTCAGCACACCCTCTTTAGTTCAACCATACTCTTCTTTATTTCCACACTTCTTTCTTATCCTATCATTACTTGTTCGATCAAACTCCCTAATACCACACACTGTCCTCAAACATTTCATTTCCAACACATCCACCCTCCTCCGTACATTCTCATCTATTGCGCAAGCTTCGAATCCATAATATCCATAAAGCATCGTTGGGACTACTATACCTTTGCACATACATATTTTCGCGCTCCCACATAACGACCTCTCTTTCCACACATTCTCCCGCGCTCACAGACCTTCGCCTCCTCATAAACCCTATGACTCACTTCCGCTTCCATAGTTGCATTTGCTGCCATGTCCGCTCCCAGGTATCTAAAACACTTCAATTCCCTCAAGCTTTCTCCATGTAAACTCATCTCAGCTAACTTGTCTCTTTGCACTGCTGAACCTAATAACCTTGTTTTTAATCACATTTACTCGCAACTTTCTCCTTTCATGCACTCTCCCAGACTCAGAGGCAAACTTAAGCAATTCCTCACTGGAATCTGCTACCAGCACCGTGTCATCAGTAAACATCTGACTCACGTCCTGGGCTCCCCTCACTTCCTACAGGCCGCATTCCCGTCCGTCTCTCCAAGACTTGCTTTTACCTCTCTTACCACCCAACCATAAACAAGTAAGGCAACTATAATGACATCACCCCCCTCCCCCTACACACACACAGTAGACCCATCTTCACCTAAAACCACTCATCCTCCTCTTTACCTACTCTTACACACGCCTTACTTTCTCTATAAATACTTCTCACTGTTTCTTATAATTTCCTTGCCACACCATGCATTCTTAAGACCCTACACAAAGCATTTCTATAAACCCTATCATGTACTTTCTCCAAATCCATAAATGCCACATAAAAATCCCTCTGTTTCTTCGTGTCAAAAAAGGGCAATGAAGTGAGTTTCAGACTGACGTGGGTGAAAATGAAAGTGGATTGCAAGAGCTGGGTGAATGTTGGTGCTTTTGCGCCTGGTTGCAAGAGGAATAAGGAAGAGAAGCAAGTGTTTTGGGAGGAGATGAACGGTTGTGTCTGCAATTTTGATGCAAGCGATTGTATATTAGTGACTGGTAATTTGAATGGAAGAATTGGGGATGTGGCAGTTGAGGGTATGATTAGGGAGTATGAGGTAACCAGTGTGAATGAAAATGGTGCATAGCTTGTGGAGCTGTGTACTGAAAAAAAAAGACTTGGTGATTGGGAATGCCTGGTTTAGCAAAAGGGACATACATAGGAAGACGTGGCTGAGTGGAGTTGGGGGTTAATGAAACTGTCGAAATTTGTACTAACTGACAGACGTGCAAATGAGAGACTTCTGTATTTAAATATTGATAGGGGCAGCTGGTGGAAGGTGAAATTTGTGGGGCTTTAGGAAGCGACGAAATGCCATTGACGGGAAGAGTGTGGTGAAAGTGAATGCGCTCGGAAAAAATGCTTGTGTAAGGAAAATCCAGGAGAGTTTGGGTAAGGGATGGCAAAAAGTGAGAGCAAGGGAAACAAGGGGAGTGGGGGGAGGATGGAGCGTATTTAGGAAAGCAGTGCTTACATGTGCGGCAGAAGTGTGTGGCATGCGCAAGGTGGGATGTGGACAGGTGAGAAAAGGAAGCTAGTGGAGGGATAAAGTAGTTAAGCTGAAGGAGAATAAAGAGTTGTATGGACGTTATCTCTAGGGAAGGAGTGCGAGTGATTATGAGACGTAAAGAAAGAAGCAGCAAGAGGTCAAGAAGGTACTGTGGTTACTTTAAAAAAAGGACAACAAAGAGATGGGATGCGAAAGTATCTCAGCGAACTTCAGGGAAAATAAGAAAATGTTTTGCAAGGAGGTGAATAGTGTGAGAAGATCAAGATGGCAAATGAGAGCGTTAATGAAAGGAGCAAATGGAGTGAGAATTTTGGAGGACTGTTGAATGTGTTAGACGACGGGTGTCTCATGTGATGTGTTTGTGATGGGAAGAGAACCGGAGCGAGAAAGTTATGGTAAGTAGTTTGACAAAATGAAAGGGGTGGTTAATGCCTCGCGTAAGATGAAGTGTGGCATATCGGCTGGAGAGGATGGGACCGCAGTTGAATTTCTCAATAAATGGGTTGACAATTTGATTGGTTTGTCAGAAATTCCATTGTTTGTATGGTTCTAGGTGAGGTGCCGAAGGACTGGCGGAATGCCTGTGATGTGCCATCGTATAAATGCAAAGGAAGACAAGAGTGAATGTTCGAATTACAGAGCATAAGTCTGCTGAGTACACTTGGTAAGTTGTATGGGAGAGTGGTGCCGGTGGTGGTGGCATGAAAAGAGCATCAGATTGGGGAGGAAGAATGGCTTTAGGAGCGGTAGAGGATGTGTGGACCAGGTGTTTGCAATGAGGTTTGTATATATTTTTTTCGTACATACTCGCCATTTCCGCTTTAGCGAGGTAGCGTCAAGAACAGAGGACTGACCCTTAGAGGGAAAATCCTCACTTCGCTCCCTTCTCTGTTCCTTTTTTGGAAAAGTAAAAACAGGAGGGGAGGATTTCCAGCCCCCCGCTCCCTCCCCTTTTAGTAGCCTTTTACGACACGCAGGGAATATGTGGAAAGCATTCTTTCTCCCCTATCCCCAGGGATATGATATGTATAATAGTATAATATAGCTGTGATTTCATTGCATTACACATGACAACTAAAGAATGGATGATGAGTGGATGCGGCATTTCTTCATATGTTCCTGGTATTTCCTCACGAACAAGGGAAATGGCAATCAAGTATGAAAAATAATTAATGTTATTGACCAAAGCTTCTTTCTCCTAAAATTCCCAACAGTTACATTCTTCTCCAGCCCTTTCTCCTCAATTTCCAAACCCTCAAAATCTCCTAGATTTAACTTTGTTATAGCTAACCTGATGACAGTTTTATGCTCAAAATTATTTTCCCTAATTCCATCACAGAATTTCTTACTGTAGCATACTCCAAATGATAGCAGTTCTCTCTAATTTAGATTTCAGTATAGAAATAATTATAACCTTTCCACAAAACTTCACTCCAATGCTGTTCTCTCACAGTATCTTCAAAAGGGTAAGAGTTGATCTTCAGTACTGTCAGTAATAAATTCACTGGAGATTTTTGAGTGGAATCTTACCAATAGTTGTTTACAGGTGGACCACTTGCCTAGTAGCAGTGAGGAGCAGTTACTGTTATCTGTGTTACACCGTACTTTAATGTATCTTCTATCATAAACTCCCTGTATTCCCCTCCCCGTATTCCCTAATTGTGATTAAATTTTCTATTTCTCTGTGAATAGTTACTTTAGAATCACAAAGATAAATATCCTTAATGAAAAACACATTGCACCTTTCACCAACTTAATTGTTATTATTGCTCATTGACAACTCCACCATGCATCCAGTGCTCTGTTTACATCATAACATGCTCCAGTGAATTATTACCCCTAAGAACTATAACTTCCAGAGGTCTCCTTTGTGTCCTCTTTCCTTGCTTTACTTGTGTAAGGCTCAATGAAGTAATTGTTTTTATGCTGCTGATGCAGAACAAGAGCTAGACTTGAATCCTCCTGACCTTGTTTGGGATTATTGTTTGTGTATTATTGGGAGTACTATGTTAACACATACAGACTCCAGTTTATGTCAGGTACTCATTCATCAACCCACCTCAAAGTGGTTGATGAACAGCTGGGTTGGCTGTAAGCCAATTTCCCTGTCTGTGACTTTATCCTAACCTGTTAGATTAGTGTGCCTGTGTGTGTGTGTGCATTTGTGAGTGATTGCCTATTTGTGCAATACAGAAGGGAGTTTTACACTTTCAGGGGCCCTATTTCTTAGATTTCTTTTGTATCATAGATTTTTTAAAAATCTCTGTAGTGTTTGAATTTACAGGTGTTTTATCATTGCTTGTATCATGTATTTATAACTCTTACTATAGAAATATTTCATTACATCTTTTTGTAACTTGATTCTTAATTGCATTCCTGCTATTTTCTCTTTTTTATATATTGGAAACCTCCACATGCAATAGAACTCATTGAAGAAACTTGTTCTTAAATGCCATGCCTCACTACTCCTCTCTAGTATGGGAATTTTCATGGCCTCTGACCCCTTTACTTGGATTTGTTCCTGTGCTGATCATATTTTTCAGAATATTATCCTGTACTTCAAAGCAGTGTTTGATGTTAACAGGTAAATGATATACCACCTTAATAATCTTGGTCACTTTCAGTTGTTGATTCTTGAAATTTGTTCCCTGTAAGATGATACTCATAATTAGGCTCCTGTCACACTGTCCCATCTCCATCACTGTACGTTTAGTTTGGTTGAAATTCATTTGCCATGCATGTAGCCACAGCTGGATCCTGTCTCTGTCATTTGAGGTTTCCATATCCCCTTGAACCCCAACTTTCCTCAGATTTCTATTCCTTCCAGCAAGTTGCTTACATGAATCGTAAATGAATCCATGAAATTCCATTTATCCAAGCTGAGAATGCACTTTGACATGCTTCTTTTGTTTCATCTCATGTAGGTAATTTTCAGTCCTCTGAAGGAACACCCATCTTATGCCTCCCTTTACAACCAATATATTTACCATCCTCTTCTGGAGGATAGTGTCTTATGCTGTTATGTTTGTGTGTGTATGTATGTGTGATTCTGAATTTGTGTTTGTACATATTTGAAATTTTACATGTATTCCAAAAGCACTTTTATTTTAATATCTTTGTGTGTGAACACAAAGTTTTGATACTTAGATTCACTTTTTGGACAAGCTTGAGCTGATTATAATTGATTTCAGTTGCTAAAGCCTGTTCATTTTCTCATGGAACAAAAGTATGATTGGAGAGATTTTGTCCAAAACAAGTATAAAGGTTTTAGGCCTACATATTTTGAGAGTTATAATGTGTAATCCATATATATTAAAAAGAATTTCTTTCCATAATTTACCACTTTGCCTCCAGTTCAGACGAGATTCTGTAAAGGATGATGAAACACCGGTAAGTTGATAATGAAGTCTTCATGTTTTACCTAAATTTAGTTTGTTAGGGCAGCGGATGGTAAGTTTGCCCTAAGAATTTAGGCATCCTTGTCCTTTTTGCTAGTTTTTGAGATTGTGGCTGAGGATCTCAGTTTTGCTAATATTTCCAAAAACAGGTGCACGTGGCCTCATACAGAAGTAGCCTGCCTAAAACTGCTTTCAGTAAGAGATGCTATTCTGTGTGGATGAGTAGATTGTGAGAGGAATGAAAGGTGAATGTTGTATACAGTTTTGGAGAGGGACAATTTGACATTTTGGGTTTGTTTGGAAAAGGCTGTGAGGTAGTACGATCTTTAAGTGGGGTGGAGTGAAGGTTATGGAATCAAGCCAGCGAGGTGATACAAATGGTTTGTGAGTAGAAAATTTGGAACTGATGCCAAGTATTCTGCTTGTGAAATATATAGTCCACAAGGATCTGGATTGAAAATTATGGTTTTGATTAATGTGCTTATGTGTGAGGGTACATGTGCTCATTGAATCTTATTGTATATGCTCAGTGTCACACAGATGATTGTAAGTCTTAGACAAAGATCAAACTTCGGCTTGATATAGTAATGTAGTAAGTGGAAGGGTAACATACACCTTGATGTAAAGGAATACCTTGTGCCACCAATCTGGGCAGGTCCAGCAGGTGGCATAGTGAGATGTCATAGGCCTTAGTTAATCAGGAAGCTGCAATGTTCTAAGTTCATATGGTTCCTTGATGAGACAGAGAAAAGTTGAGTTTTGACTAGCCAAGATAGGGAATACAACAATCCTTTGGCTTCCTGCCTAAGACCAGCACACATTCCTATTTGTGAGGTTACCATCTGTTGAGCATGTCATTGATACTTGGGTTGCCCAGGTGACTCACCTTATTCCTTCAATTGAAGCAAGTGTGAGTTTGGATGGCAGCGACAAGGCACTTCATTGCTCTTGACCATATGACCCAGCAAGCTCTCCCTCCATTTAAGGGGACTGAGTGGCCAAGCAAATTGTCTGGTGTCTAGATTATCCTGTTTACATCAAATATAAGGTAAACAAACCTTGCTATATGTTGTTTTATGGTGCCCACCAGCCTTTGTTTATTAGCTGTGTGCATGCTAGCTTAATACATCACTGAGAGAGTGTGTTTGTGTGTGCATATGCCAAGCAACTCGCATGAACTACTGCAGCCATCCAGCTGATTGCCCAAAGTGAACACTAGCACCATTCAGCCGATCATAACAGCTGTAACATCTTGTCAGCAGTTGGAGAAGTGTGTCTCCTTCATATCCTCTGTCTGCCAAAATCTGCCTCTTGTTTTTCTTCTAGAGGTAGGCTTGAAATCTTAAATGCTTTACATTCTACTTGCAGGTCATGCAATGGGTACTGCCTTGATGACACAATGAATGACATATGGTGATTTGATAGTAGATAGCTAAGTATCTGAACACCATAAAGCGATCCATGAATATGTAGATGCAATGAGTACTTTTATAGTTGCAAACCCTCTAGCTGCTTAGAACACCAAGTGCCAATAAGACTGTACCCACGTGTGGGCACATACTTTAGGTTTAGGAATTTAGATACGCCTCTTTGACTTCGAGGTCAGCTAGGGACCAGTTGCTTGGTAACTTTTCGTACAAAGTTCATTGTTGCATGAATGTAGATGTATGAATGACTGACCTCATTTTCCTCATGATTGCTCGTTGATATTAGTGGTGACTGAGAATATACGTATTGAAATTATATACTTTTGTGTTTCTTAAACCCAGTTTCTACAGTTATTTGGGTAAACAGTGAAGGGATCCCCTAAAAGTGATTTCATACATAATAGGGAGGGATACATGCTTAAACCTTACAGTTACATATGGGATATAATTCTGAATATTGAGCTATCTGAAGTACCCCTTATTTTACAAATTTTGTCAGTCAAACAAGGGATCCTTCACATTAGCCATTGATGGTATTGCTGGAGCTAGGAAGTTTTGGGATGTGTTGGATTTAAAAAAGAATGGATCTCTGACAAATGGCCTGGTGCTGCTGTATGACATTGTGAACTTGAGGACCAAACAATTGTAGGGTGTTCTAAAAATTATTTTGTCCTTAGGCAAGGAAAATCAGCTTAGCATCAGTTGAGCATCATAACTTGTGTAGTGTCCACAGATTGAGGAAATAGTATATTCTCTCACCGTAGAAAGGATCCTTGAGAGGCAAGTCAGCAGAATTTAAGGGCCTTGCTCTCCAGTGACTCAGTAGCAAGCTGCTAGTTGCTTGAGGTCATGATGTGAGAGCACTTTAACAAGAAGAAATTGAGAAGCAGCATCAACACAAATTGCAGTAACCATGGGTAATAAGAAGGCAAATTTGAAGAAGGTCACAAAGATATGGGTTATGGGTGGGAAATAGCACAGTCAAGGCCGCCCATAACTTCATTTCAAAGCTTGTTCCAGCCTGGGCATAGCAAACCCCTGTTCAGTTTCCTAGCCTCAATTCTGGCACCACTAGTGACACAACACTGAAGTTTCTCATACTACCAAGGTTTAAGGAAACTGACAAGAACAAGGCCTTTATGAATTGCTTTGAGGATGTAACTCTAGATTTTAATATAAAGAACATGGCATCCTTGTTCAAAAGCAATTTTGCTGATGTACATAGCCACCTTGACAATTTAATCAAACCATATGGGACAGTAAAAGGAGCTCTGCTGAAGGCTTATAACTTCAAAACATAAAAGGCCAAGGAGCATTTCTGTTCAGCCTACCTCCAAAAGAATGAGACGGTTATATCCAGTTTGGTTTATGTCTGCATTGTAACTTCCTTAATTGGTTCATGAAAGCAGAAGCTTCTTATACTCAGGAGGGCATACTCTTCAGAGGTCCATTCAGTAGTTCTTGTCCAGGGGATTTTTTGGCTCGGTTTAAGATGCTAGAAGTAACCACTTTTTTAATATTATGAATCTGTTTTTCACCTCTAATCCATCCTGCTGTAAGGACACAACCTCGCACCCAATTTGTTTATCTGATCACATAAATGTGTTTATATTAATGGCACAATCCCATCCAGCAGCCCATTATAAGCACAAATATTGGCACCTCCGGAGAGCTGATGGGAATAACTTATGAAAATTGTTTTCTGCCTTTCCATGGATAAATTAGTTTATGTGATGATGCTGATGTCTTCAGCAAATGCATAGCAGAGGTTATTTTTGAATGAATTGAAGTATGTAACCTCTCTTCCTCTAAGATGACCTCTTCTGCCAGTCCATGGTTCAGTTGCTCTTATTCTGAGGCCATTTAGGCAAAGGACCAGGCTTATCTGGCTTGGATAAACTTTCCTTCCTCCAGCTCCCATTCAATATTTGTCTGTGAGATAAAGCTTTCCTGTATACAAAAAAGTGCGATAACCTCTCCTCATCATCCATTGATACGTCTTTGTGGTCTTTGGCTAAGGGCATTACTAACTACTTCTGCCACTTTACCTTTCTTTCATCTTTCCATTCTGACAGTACTAATGGTACTATAGCCATCTCTCCCACAGACAGAGCAACTCTCTTTGGTTCCTGCTTCTCATCTAACTCCACCTTGGATGACTAACATTCCTTGACTCTCAGTGCCCCTCTTGATAATCATATGCCCCTCCCCATAATCTCTGTTTGGACTGTCAGAAAAGTGCTTTTCTCTCTGGACACATGGAAACATACAGTCTTGATGGCACCCATCCATGTGTACTGAAAGAGTGTGCCTCTGAACTTGCACCTGTGGTTGCTCATATTTTCTGATTCTGCTTAAAAACCAGAACTTTTCCTTCTTCTTGAAAGCATGCGTTGGTGAATCCCATCCCTAAGAAGGGTGACCGTTCTAATCCTTGTAACTATCAACCTGTTGCTTTGATATCTACCATTTTGAGGACATATGGTGTGTGGTGGTTTGATCGAGGAAGTAATGAAAGAGTGAGATAGATGTGTGGAAATGAAACGTGTGGTTGAGAGAGCAGAAGAGGGTATGTTGAATTGGTTTGGACATATTGAGAGTATGAGTAAAGAAAGGTAGACAAAGAAGACACATGTGTCAGAAATGGAGGGAACAAAAAGAACCAGGAGACCAAATTGGAGGAGAGAGGATGGAGTGAAAACAATTTTGAGTGATTGGGGCCTGAAAATGCAGGAGGGTGAATGGCATGCACAGAATAGAGTAAATTGGAATGATGTGGTATACTTATGTCAGTGTGCCATCAATGGACTGAAACCAGGGCATGTGAAACATCCGGGGTAAACTATGGAAATGTCTGTGGGACCTGGATGTGGATAAGGAGCTTTGGTTTCGGTGAATTACACATGACAGCTCAAGGATGGATGTGAACAAATGTGGCATTTCTTCGTCTGTTTCCTGGCGTTACCTTGCTATTGCAGGGGGCAGTGATCGGACATGGGGGAAAAGAAGACAATGTATATGGTATCATTTTTCTCTTCATTCATGCATTTGTGATGTTTCCTGTGGAGAGAGGTGGGGTCGGGAATGGATACAGGCGAGCAAATATGAATATGTACGTGTGTATGTATGTATGTGTATGTATGTTTCTATATATATATATATATATATATATATATATATATATATATATATATATATATATATATAAA
>JAYMFT010229070.1:0-11222 GCA_038088735.1 Panulirus argus
TATATATATATATATATATATATATATATATATATATATATATATATATATATATACATATATATATATATATATCCTGAAGGTGGCGGGATTGGATGGTATTGCAGTTGAATTTATCAAGAAATGGGGTGAATGTGTTGTTGATTGGTTGGTAAGAAATTCAGTGTATGTATGGATCATGGTGAAGTGTCTGAGGATTGGCGGAATGCATGTATAGTGCCAGTGTACAAAGGCAAAGGGGATAAAGGTGAGCGTTCAAACTACAGAGATATAATTTTTTGAGTATTCCTGGAAAACTGTTAAGGAGAGTATTGATTGAGGGGGTGAAGGCATGTACAAAACATCAGATAGGGAGGAGAAGTGTGGTTTTAGAATTGGTAGAGGATGCATGGATCAGGTGTTTGCTTTGAAGAATGTAAGTGAGAAATACTTAGAAAAACCGATGGATTTGTATGTAGCCTTTATGGATCTGGAGAAAGCATATGACAGGGTTGATAGAGAGGCTTGTGGAATGTCTTAAGAATATATGGTGTGTGAAGGAAGCTGCTAGAAGCAGTGAGAAGCTTTTACCAAGGTTGTAAGGCATATGTACGAGTAGGAAAATAGGAGAGCGGTTGGTTTCCAGTGAAGGTCGGTCTGCAACATGAGTGTGTGATGTACCCATGGTTGTTTAATTAATTTCTGGATGTGGAGGTAAAGGAGGTAAATGCAAGAGTTTTGGAGAGAGGGACGAGTACGCAGTCTGTTGGGAATGAGAGGGCCTGGGAAGTGAGTCAATTGTTTTTCACCGATGATACAGCAATGGTGGCTGATTCGAGTGAGAAACTGCAGAAGTTGGTGACTCAGTTTGGAAAACTGTGTGAAAGGAGAAAGTTGAAAGTAAATGTGAATAAGAGCAACGTTATTAGGTTCAGCAGGGTTGAGGGACAAGTTAGTTGGGATGTGAGTCTGAATGGAGAAAAATTGGAGGAAGTTAAGTGTTTTAGATATCTGGGAGTGGACTTGGCAGCGAATGGAACCATGGAAGCTGAAGTGTCTCATAGGAGAGTAAAAATGGGTATGTCTGAAGGAATAGTAGTTCCAACAATATTATATGGTTGCGAGGCTTGGGCTATAGATAGAGTTGTACGGAGGAGGGTGGATGTGTTGGAAATAAAATGAATAAGGGAAATATGTGGTGTGAGATGGTTTGATCAAGTAAGTGACGTAAGGGTAATAGAGGTGTGTGGTAATTAAAAGTATGTGGTTGAGAGAGCAGAAGAGGGTGTGTTGAATTGGTTTGAACATATGGAACGAATGAGTGAGGAAAGGTTGACAAAGAGTATATATGTTTCAGAGGTGGAGGGAACAAGATGAAGTGGGAGACCAAATTAGAGGTGGAAGGATGGAGTGAAAGGGATTTTGAGCATTTGGGGCCTGAACATACAGGAGGGTGAAAGGCATGCACAGAATAGAGTGAAATGGAATGATGAGGTATAACGGGGTTAATATGCTGTCAATGGACTGAACCAGGGAATGTGAAATATCTGGGGTAAACCATGGAAAGGTCTTTTGAGCCTGGATGTGGATAGAAAGCTGTGATTTTGATGCATTGCACATGACAGCTAGAGAATGAGTGTGAGCGATTGTGGCCTTTCCGTCTGGTTCCTGGCGCCACCTCACTGATGCAGGGGGTGATGATGCTGTTTCCTGTGGGGAGGGGTGGTATCAGGAATGGATGGAAGCAAGCAAGTATGAATATGTACATGTGTATTTGTGTATATGCATGTGTATGTATATATGTTGGTATGTATATATATGTATTGTGCATGTATATATATATGTGTTTATGTGAGTGAATGGATCTTTCTTTGTCTGTTTCCTGACGCTACCTCGCTAACGCGGTAAACAGTGATCAAGTATAATAAATAGATAGATAAACAGATAGATAAACGATAAATATATTACTTTTCTAAAAGAAGGAACAGAAACATGAGTCAAGTGAGGATTTTTCCCCCTGAGGCTCAGCCATCTGTTCTTGACGCTACTTCGCTGATACGGAATGGCTAATATATGTAAAAAAAATATGTAGAATAAGAGGCTTTTTCTGTGACTGTTGCTGGTGCTAACTTGCCGATGAAGGAAACAGTGAACAAGCATGAAAAATTGAATAGTATATATGTATTGGTGATCCTGGACTTCCTGCATGGGGTTACTTGACAAGTGAAAACTCACCCTTGGCAAGGCTGTATCTTTGGTAGTACAGTCTTAGCAAAGAAGTTCTCAATACAAAGGAGTCAATATTTTTCTGCTATTGAAAATAGTGCAGCCTTGGGATGCAGGAACCTCTGGAAAGAGGTCCTGGGTAACACCAGGACTGCTCCCTAGAAAGAAGTCCTGGGATAAATGAATATAAAGTTTGTATAAGTTATTGTATTTGAAGTAATCAGATTTATGGTTTCCTTTCCTTAGTAGACCCTTTAATAGTCCTGGTTTGGCTTGATGTTTAAGTTCAGAGTTTGACTGTACAGTAGATCTCACATCCTGCACAAATTATTTTTGTCATTTCTTTAGTAGGGAAAGTTGTCCACTTACACAGATTTGTCTTCTCAATTTGTCCTAATAAACCTGGGTTTAATACTGTTTTGTACAGAGACAACCTCCTCTGTTTCTTGTATTTTAAAGGTTAGTCTCATCCAAAGAACAGTCTTACTGTCCACCTAACTTTATTGTATCATTGGCTTTAAGAAAGGGTTTTATCATTTGGCATCCAGAGCTAATCAGAGTCATAGCAGGAAAGGTCTGATACAAAATTTATGCACCTCATGAACTTTGCCTGGTTGAGCTTTCCTCTGAACCTGATGCTGAATATGATTTAATTATCCCTGAATGCTGGACCTTGGTACTTTGGAAATGAGTGCTCTGTCAGTCAGAGAGAGTATCTCATTTTAAATCAGGTTTGCTTAAAGCTTTTTATATGTGTAGTAAGTAAATTTGAATAAATACATAAAAGAAATGCAGCATCTAGGATATTATACCTAACTTTTATGATGACGGAAGGATGAACTGTGATTGGTAAAATTTTTGTTACAGGGATTTTTTGAAAAGATTGGCATTACAAAGTTGCGCTTCAAACCTGCATATAACCCATACACTGAACCCTCCATGGAATTGTTCAGGTAAAACTTATTCATGATATAATTTTGATGATAGAGTAGTAGATGTAGGGTGTTTGGGTCAGGGTGGTATGCAAAGTGAGAGAATAATGTAAGTGGTTTAGCAAAGCAAGAAAAGATTATGAAAGCCTTTCATAAGAGAAATGTAGCAAGGCAGGTGGAGTGGGTTATTGCACTTGAATTTCTTAAGAAAGGGGATGATTGTGTTGTTGATTGGTTAGGTAGGATTTTCAGTGTATTTATAGATCATTATAAGGTGTCTGAGGATTGGTGGAATGTATAAAGGTAAGGGGGATAGTGAGTGTTCAAACTACAGGGGCTACAAGTTTGTTGAGTCTACCTGGTAAGTTGTATGGAAGGGTAATAATTGAGAAGGTGAAAGTGTGTACAAAACATCAGATTAGGGAGGAATAGAATGGTTTCAGAAGTGTTGGTGGACCAGGTGTTTGTGAGAAATACTTTGAAAAACAGATAGATTTGTATGTGGCATTTATGGAACTGGAGAAAGCTTATGATATATTGATAGAAATACCTTGTGGAAGGTCCTAAGAATATATGGTGAGGAAGGAAAGTTGCTTGAAGCAGTGAGAAGTTTTTATTAAGCCTGTAAAGCATGTGTATAAGGAGGAAGAGAAAAGAGAATGGTTTCAAGTGAAGGTCAGTCTGCGGCAGTAGTGTGTGATATCACCATGGCTGTTTAATTTGTTTATGGATAAATGTGAGTTATGGAAGGAGGGGCAAGTATGCAGTCTGTAGGGGATGAGAGGGCTTGGGAAGTGAGTCAGTTGTTGTTTGCTGATGGTGGCAGATTTGAGTGAGAAGCTTCAGAAGTTGTTGACTGAGTTTGGAAGAGTGTGAGAAAGGAGGAATTTGAGAGTAAATGTGAATAGAGCAAGGCTATTAGGTTTAGCAGGGTTGAGGGACAGGTTAGATGGGGTGCGAATTTGAATAGAGAGAAATTGGTGGAAGATAAATGTTTTAGATATGTGGGAGTGAACATGGCTGTAAATGAAATCATGGAAGTGTGTCATTGGATGGGTGAGGGAATGAAGGTTGTGGGAAAACTGAAGGATGTGTGGTAAGAGATATCGTTATCTGGGAAGACAAAAATTGGTATGTTTGAAGGTGTAGTATTCCCAACAATATTAAATGGATGCATGGCATGGCCTGTAGAGGAGGTTGTGCAGAGGAGTGGATGTTTTAGAAATGAAATGTTTGAAGACGATATGTGGTGTGAGGTGAATTGATTAAGTAATGAAAGGATAATAGGGAGGTGTGGTTGAGAGAGCTGAAGAGGCTGTGCTGAAATAGTCAGGACATATGGAGAGAATGATTGAGGACAGGTTGAGAAATAAGATATATTTATCAGTAGTATGAGGAACAAATAGAAGGAGGAGACCATACTGGAGGTGGAAGAATGGGGTGAAGATTTTGTGTGATTGGGCCTGAACATCCGGGAGGGTGAAAAGTGTGCATGGGGTAGAGTGAATTGGAAATATGTGGTATACATGGGTGTACTTGTCATCATTGGACTGAACTAGGACATATGGAGTGGCTAGGGTAAACTAGGGAAAGGTCTTTGGGGCCTGGTTGTGGATAGGGAACTGTGGTTTGGGTGAATTGCACATGACAAATGGAGAATGGTTGTGAGTGAATGTGGCCTTTCATCGTCTGTTCTTGGGCAGCCTTGCTAACATGGGAAATTGCAATCTGGTATGAAAAAAAGAAAAAAATCTAGGCTGTATTTACATTTGACTGTGATATTATATATGTTGTATTAGAACAGCTTGAAAATTTATATGATCTTTGTAAGTTTTATGCCCTAGTAATTGGAAAAATCGTGGCACAAAATATAACGAAGTTACAGTGCACAAATCTAATCGCTTTAGACATGATATTTTGCTGTTTTTTGTGTGTTAAAAGAATATAACAACCCAGTATGTGTATTGTTATTTATTGTGCAACTTTAACAATGAGGTGTCTCAGCATGTAATATTCAGATTTAGTGTAGTTTGAAAGTGTGCAGAAGGAATTTGTATTCAGCAAAATTTTTTGTAGTGTTCTTTTAGTAGATTCATTTATCTTTGTAGTGCTTTAAATTTTTTTTGATATATGATTGATATATTTTTATTGCCCTCAGTTACCATGAAGGTTTGAAAAAGTGGGTGGAAGTGGGTAACTCCGGTATGTTTCGTCCAGAGATGTTACGTCCCATGGGAATTCCAGAGAATGTGACAGTTGCTGCATGGGGACTGTCTTTAGAGAGGTAAAGCTTTTGATGTACTTGCTCAGATAAAATAGTTGTAATTTTCAAGACAAACTGTGGGAGTTGGATAGCTATTTAAACATATTCATACTGTCTCCAGTTGGACACCATTACTAAAATCATTCTTTAAGATATTGATTGAAAATGTTTTCCAGTCGCTATGAAACATACTTCAGCCTTCATCCTGTCAGAATGTATTGAGCACAGTAGCAATGCTGCCCCCATTTTAGCTGTCTAAATAAGGATACCTTGATGAGTCATGAAATGGCAAACAGTTATGAAGAAAAATTAGAAACTGTTTGTTTGGAAAGTCCGAAAATATATTGGAAAAATATGATATTGGTAGTTATCGTTTAAAAAACAACTTACGGATTACAAGTTTCATATGTATATACTAGTAGATTTATTAGACTGAAAGCTTCACAAGGGAAGACTTTTAGCTTTACCTGATGCCTCTGCAGGTGATTAACAGAAATGTTAATGTAATGTTAATGTAAATGTTCGTAGCCTCGTCTTAGCTCATAGAGGTCTCAGGGCTTTTCAAAGTTTGCTTGAGCTAGAACTGAAACAGTTATCTCAAAAAGGTGAGACGAGTCAGTCTGTGTGTTGTAGATTATGATAAAGTATACTTCATTGTATGCCAAATGTTTCCAGATAGGGTTTGAAATTTGTTGTGAGCTTGAAGCAAAAGCTGCGAGTATTGTTTATAGTATAGTGTGATTCTAGCTGACTTTGGGCTGCCATAGTGAGTTACTGTCTGTTGAAAATAGGATTTTACTGTCACATTTTTTTGATGGTTGATGAGGTGTGTCCAAGCACCATGTCATAAGTTAACAGCTTGGGTTTTTAGATTTTATCATTTGTAATCCATTTAATACTTTCCTCTCTTATGGGCCTCTCAGATTTTTTCTTTCAGTGTTTCTGTTGGTTGTATCAGTAAGGAATATTACTTAAAGGGAGTCATTAGTTAGGATTTTGTGTGAGTGATATTGTACCTTTATGGGGTATGCTGTGGTGACCCAGGACATATGCCCACTCACCCTCCATATTTAGGTGGATCACAATCACATTGCAATACCCCGACACCATATGCAGAACTATATTACACAATTGGAACTGCGACTAACTCAGAACTGCAAGTTTCCATTATCACAGAAGTCCTCAGTCACTCTTTTTAACCCCAGATAGACATGAATGCAGTTCGTACCTTCCACTCGCTGAACTAAAGAACAACCATTATATGCGTAACATGCAACCCTATCTATCTGTATATATCTCTAATGCCCGCTTCCCTTGGGAATTCCCTTAAGGGGATGGACACAGCAAAAGAGTCTCCATAACTAGTGAACTTCTGTACCACTTTTTAGCTTTTAGTTCCTCATCCGTAACAGGTCACTGGCATAGGGCAACTCAAGCACAGTGTTTTCAGAGGCTAGTGTTCCAGCATACTACTTCTCCCTAATGTTCCTACCTACCACTTCTATCTAATGTTTCTACCAAATGCTCTTGTCTAATGTTCCTACTTACTACTTATATATATTTCTTCTTCCATTTTGCCAAAAGGCAGGGCTAGTGCACAACTCTCACTGCAGGAAAATCTAGTTATGAAGAATGAGTTGTGTGAGTTTAATGTTGTCAAGTGTTAAGTGTGACAAGGAGAGATTATATGTTTTTAGACAATGCCAGCAGTCCTTATGTGGGGAGGTAGAGAGAAAAGACTGCTAGCTGGGTCAGAGGAATGCAGCTTGATATCCACTGAAGTGCTGGCTCACAGTGCAGCTGTCACTAACCCTCTTGATACCCAGGTGGGTAGTAATGGTAATGTACCTCCGTGGTCGGTAACTGTCTACCAACTGCTTTTACATGCAATCCACACTTGACTTTCACTCCCACTTAACAATACAGCAGCCACTATAGGCATCACATGCAATCCACATTTGACATTTACTCTTCACAGCAGAAACATTAACACAGAAGCCACACACAAACTGAATTCCTTCTGAACACTAAATGGCATCAGACTTGAATTAGTAAAAGAATGGCTTAGCAGTTCTCTACAAACAAATCGTCTTTTCTACCTGCCTGGTCTTTCACTCTGTCAAAAGCAAATATGACAGAGCTGCAAACCACACAAAGTAGAACATTCAGAACATTCAACACCTTTACAATAAAACAAAGATCCTCCTAAGACAATCCCACTGCAACATGTTTTGCACTCAGTTCTTTGCACTAGCTCTAGACCCCTCATACTCAAACCACTCAGTAGCCAGCCATCAACAATAACCAGCAATCAACCCCTAAGCATAAATGAAAAGCCTACTCCTTCCTCACACTTCAACAACCTCTCCATAATGATTCCCTCCCCATTAACAAACATAACACCGACAAAACATACACGCTGGAGTGACTCAAGGAGCACTAAATTACCCCACCACATATGCAACCTTATGCAAGCAAACTCCCCAGGCAAACAGGAGTCACAGTTTCCAATGTATTCCCTGAACATAACACATCCCTTCCGTGATAAGAACACAATTTCAACACATCCCAAGACCCTTCATACCCATGATGCAACTGCCATAGTGAAGACATTCTCCCCACATGGACACACACACAGCATCATTACACTGTATGAACTATTTTCCAACCCAGTGGTCATGGCTGACTTCTTAAGCACAGCGTAAGCCCCTGATATAAGGGACTCCTTTAGCAAGAAGTGAGTGAGTGTGCAGTAACCAGGTACCCCAAATTATCGACCAACCCCAAGGTGAGTATGAATTGCTGGATGGACTGTGGGCTGACTACCCCTCCCATGGTTTGAACTCATAGTGGTTGTATGACAGTCAGAGGCATGTAAGCAGTTAGTTCATGAAGTCAAAAGCCACCGTGATGTGTGTTAAGAAAAGGAAGAGGCAAGCAGCATTGCAATGAAGAAAAAGGGGTCTAAGTTGAGAGGGATGTTAGTTGATGATGCACGCTGATTGTGTCTGACTTGACAGACAGAGTGAAAGCAGGGAGTCTTTTGTACTGGGATTGATCAGCTCTTTGTTCTAGCTTCAGTAGCATCGCTGTAGAAAAATCTGAATCTTCACAGAATATCCAGAGGCAGGCTGGCTTAGTTATGTTAGGGATATGGTATTTTAGGGGGTTACATTAATGTCAGATGCCTTATATTGATAAGAGCTAAGGGCTTGACCAGCATAATATTTCAAAGAAATAACAGTCTGAAGAATTTTAGAGTATTATTGAAAGTTATTGGGTTATACAAACACAGAATTTAACTAGAATATATGTTCCATATGAAGGGATATTGATGAGGTGAAAGATAAAATGAGCAAATTGAATAGGCTGGTTTTCAAAGAAAGTAGAAGAGTATGGAGTTGATTCATATGTATATGGTTGAATAGGATCAGTGCGTGAGAGAGCTTTTCTTAATAGGATAAACCAGATAACTATAAGATGAACATTTGTGAATATATATGACAGACGTACAAGATCAGAATCTCAGTCCAGTGCACACTGCTTCTAAGGTAAGCAAGGAGGAGATTTATATAATATGTTTATCCAGCTTCATGTATTTGAGGGCTTAGCAAAGCACAGTATGATCAAAGAGAGATAAGAATATGGTATGAGTATGACTTATTGTATTCATGATTTTCTATTATTATTTTATTGGCAAGCTGATGCCTGGCCTGCTTGGTTATTGTATTGCTAAGTATTTAAGAACTAACACATTTACAGTATTCTGTAAAAGTAATTTTGTAATATATTAGAAAATATGATAACTAATAATATGTAAATACATTTGTATAAGATTCAAGAAAAGTTTAATTACTTACCCTTGACAGCAACAGCTGTAATGGGTAAAATATTATTACCAATTGTACACTAAGACACAGAGAGAATAGCATGCATTAATTGCAATAGCAGTTGTGTATTTGGTTGGTAAATGACTGTCTCTTTCTCAGCAGATGATTTATACTATTGAATTTTATTGTCCAGTATTATGGTTTTACTTTCATAAAGTATAGTTAGTAATAGTAATGAATGGCAATAATACTGTCTCCCAGATTAAGGCTCTTTTAAACTAAATGAATAGATTTTATTTTCAATATAGTGTGGTTGAGTAAGTGACATTTTAGGACCAATCTTAAACCCACTGGTTGACCATTTAGTTTCAAGAATTTTTTTATTTATTCTGTTAGTTATCCAAGTGGGAGTAGTACTGTAATGGAGAAATGGGCGGGAATCATTCTGGCTGATGACATGTTACATTACAGAAAAAAGTGTTTCCTTCAATTAGAATTTCTTTTCTTTTCTTTTGCATTGCAGGCCAACAATGATAATGTATGGGATCAACAACATCCGAGAATTAGTTGGTCCTCGTGTGAAGATGGAACTCATCCTTGACAATCCTGTCTGCACAATTGACAAGTAGGCTCTTAGACTATCTCCATGTTTGTCTGATACAACCACATTTTTATGACTCTGTGAAATAAGATATTTGGACTTTGAGCATCAGTTGATTTAGCTGAAAAATTTCTCACTGCTCATGCACTGAATTGGAATTATGCATGAGTTAATTTCCACTTTATAAACTGAGGTTTATAGTTGATTAGATGAAGAGCCCAGAGAATACATACACTTTCTCAAAACAAACAAACTATGTTCATAGGATTGAACATCAGATTAAACAAGATTAGTTTTTTCCAAATAATTTCTTTCATATTTAAGGAATGGAATGACAAAGATTTGGAAAAGAAATTATCATTGAGTAGCTTCTGAATGCTTTGCAAACAATAGTTTTGAGGATACATTCATAGATTATTAATGGATGTAGAAGTATTTGACAGTTTAACTCCAAATGTGTACAAAGGAAATTTTACATATAGAAATTGTTACTTATTTTGAATACCTTTTCTTGTGAATATTGAATAACACTTTGGAAATTTTGATGAGAACTGATGAACATTAGATTTTAGACCTTTTAGATTTATTATCTTCAATTGGTCTTAGTGTAAGTAGTGTGGAGTACAGTACAAAAAGGAATCTTTATACAGATTACCGTTACATTGTGGGTTTGTAATGAAGAAAAATGCAATTTAAGTAAATGAAATATGCAATTTTTATTCCCTTTATATGTTCTTAGTCTATGAGCTGCCATATCTTTTTTTTTCATACATATTCGCCATATCCTGCATTAGCGAGGTAGCATTAAGAAAAGAGGACTGAACCTTAAAAGGGAAAATCCTTACTTGGTCCCCTTCTCTGTTCTGTCTTTTGAAAAAGTAAAAAACTGGAGGAAAGAATTTCCAGCCCCCTGCTCCCTCCCCTTTTAGTCGTATTTGCCTTCTACGACATGCAGGGAGTACTTGGGAAGTATTCTTTCTCCCTATTCCTCCCCTCCAGTTTGACTTTTCCAAAAGGAGGAACATTGAAGGGGGCGAAGTGAGGAATCTACCCTCTAAGGCTCTTTCATGTGTTCTTGAACGCTACCTTGCTAATGCGGGAAATGGCGAATATGTATGGACAAAAAAATATATATTTATTTTATTTTATTATACTTGATCGCTGTTTCCCGCATCAGCAAGGTAGCGCCAGGAAACAGACGAAGAAAGGCCCATCCCCCCATATACACACACATATATATTTATTTATTTTATTATACTTGATCGCTGTTTCCCGCATCAGCGAGGTAGTGCCAGGAAACAGACGAAGAAAACACATCCCCCCACATACACACATATATACATACATGCACACATATGCACCGTACATATATATATACATATCAACATATA
>JAYMFT010229081.1:0-11222 GCA_038088735.1 Panulirus argus
GATCTATATATTCTTTTTCACGCGCATTCGCCATTTCCCGCGTTAGCTAAGTACCGCAAGGAACAGATGACTAAGCCTTTCAGGAAAAAACCTTACTTGGCCCCCTTCTCTGCTCCTTCTTTTGGAAAAGTAAAAACAGGAGGGGAGAATATCCAGCCACCCCAGCTCCCATCCCTTTTAGTCGCCTTCTACGACCCGCAGGGAGTACGTGGGAAGGTACTTTATATATTCAGTAAACCATGGTACTCTTGACCTTTCCAGTGTATTCGCAAGCTGAACGAGACACAAGCTCTGAATGTGGTTTTGTTGAAGTTATGGTTTACTTAAATAATTTGCCTTAAATCCACAGCTGACATTATTTCCGCTTCCGTAGCTATAGGAAAGATTTGCAGGTCTTCTTTGAAAAATCCATATGCCTTTCTACTCCTGCCACACTACCCATTTAGTCTCCGTTCTTTTCCATTATCGCAAATATTCTTTTGATCCAATAGCCTGTTGCTGTTTGGATTCAATTGCATTTCTGTTTTCTGTCTGGAACTATGTCAGCAAAACTGCAGATATTATATTTTGTCGGAGACCCATCTTTTAAATTTCACCTTTGATTATCGAGTATGCAAGGAAAAGCGTTGATCAAACAGTTATATTGATCTTGTTTTCCACAGAGGAAACAATAAAGAATATTTTTCATCGCGTATATCTAAACCTTAAGTGATTTTGATACCTTGGAAGACATCTCTTTAAACAGCGTTGCAGTTTCTGTTTGAAAATCCGTTCAACAAACGCAAGTTCCAGCGATACTTAATTGGTGTATATGGTACTAAGCTGGAGGGGAACTGGTTGAAAAATCGTCCAACAGAAACGAGGCCCAGGAATATCCTACTGGTGTATACTGTACTAAGCTGTAGGGGAACTGCAGACAGGAGAAGGAGAAAGAGAGATGTAGAGAAATGCAAACGGCAACAGAACACTGGGTACCTTTCGACGTTGCTAATGACAAGGTGAGACACCGGAAACACAAATACGGATGTCGTAAGAGTGAGAAAGCAAAGAGATGACTACACGTACATATACACTTTAAATGTAACAAAGGAGGCGCCTATAACGGCAGACAGGGACCTGAAGTGAAGCGTTTGTTAGGTCCACTTTTAGATGTGACTGTGACGTTGTTTTCAAGCACTCTCTGAGGTAAATTATTCCACATGTTACGTTCCTGCTGACGAAAACCAATTTGACATTTAGAAGCAGAACATTTCCCCACTAGTTGAGGTCCCACCACAACCAGCGAAATATGGCAAATCTAGCCTCAAAGGGTTGCTTAGATCGACATTTATCAAAGCCTTTCGTAGTTCTGAATACCTGTAGCAAATCGCCTCTTAATTTTCTCTTTCCCAAGCAAAATAAGCTTAAGTGGTCTAGTTGACTCGTAAAATTTGTTTCTCTGTCCGGAAATCATCTTGCAGCTCCTCACTGAATTCTATTCTGTCTACGATCTTTTACAACCACGCTGAACAACATTAAACACAACTATCGAGATGGGGACGCATCAGTAAATTACAAAGACTGAGGATTACTTTCCGAGACAAATTCAAGAAGAAGAAGAAGAAGAAGAAGAAGAAGAAGAAGAAGAAGAAGAAGAAGAAGAAGAAAAAAGGAGGAGTAGCAGAAAATATATAGCGTCCTTGTAGAATTTCCATTCCCTAAATCTTTTTCAAGGCTTCAATTTTCTGCGCGTAACGCCCTCCCTCGCCGCCCCTCCGCTGATCACCCAACACGTCACCTGCAGATCAGCCTATCGCCGCCACCGCCACGCCTTCATTATATAAAGTGCACAAGTCCGCCGTCTTCTTAACCTTTTTTCCTAGAATACTGGCTAAGATTTTTTCTCCAGTAATGTGGTTCATCAACTCGTCTCCTTATTTCTACTTTTTTTTTCGCCTCTTCTCTTTCCCGAGTAGCGAGGGGAATTTTCTGAGTTAATGACATTATTTTGTTGGATTAATGGCATATCATTATTTTGGCGTGAGATAATACAGAGAATTTCCGTGTATAGCTATATATAAAATGGCTCTGTTATCACATTCTTCATCCATACTTTATCTGTCAACGATAATTATAACCACACGAATTTATGTTAAGAAAGCCACATGGGCCTAAGACAGTTGCTACAGATATACGACAGGAGTACGTGTATACCACTTGGCTGTGCAAAGGGGGTGATCTCTGGTTTCGACTAAAGAGTGGATGAGAGGAAACGAGGCCATTTTTCGAGGGTTCCGGGCGCTACCTCACAAGGCAGAAAGATACATGTATATAGGGAACACCAGTACACATTGGATAGACTATGAATTTCATCACACTGACTAACTCTCTGAAAAGTACAGTAGTTAATCGCCAGCTGCCTCCATCCACACCTCCCTGCGTCTGTCATCATTTCCCACTCCCTTTCTTTCTCTCCTCTTCTTGCCTCCACTTGTTCTCGTTTTCCATGCCCTTCCCTCACTTCTCCCTCTATCTGCTATTCCCTCTCAGTCGCAATCCCCTTACTCTACCACCACATTTTATATTCATTACTGCCCCTCTCCCACGTCTTTCCCTCAGCTGCCTATCCCTCCCAGTCCTCAAGTACAACCAGTTGACAATTCCTCTCAGTATCTCCGCACCACCAGCTAATCATCCCTTCAAGTTCCCACGTACCACCAGGTGCCTATCTCTCCCAATCCCCACGTACCAACAGCTGCAATCTCTCCCAGTCCCCACGTACCACCAGCTGCCTATCTGTCACAGTACCCCTGTGCAGATAGCTGCCCACCCCTTCCCAGTTCCCACGTACCATCAGCTACCAATCCCTCCCAGTTCCAACGTGCCACCAGCTGCCTATCCCTCCCATTACTTACGTAACACCAGCTGCTTATCTCTCCTTGTCTCCACGTACCACCAGCTCCCCATTCCCTCTTATGTCTCTCCCTCCTTCCTCTCTTTCTCTGTCCTTCCCACTCAATACATTCTCGTTCAGATTTGGACTGAACTAACCCTCGTTGGCGTGTGTGACGTATCATCCGCTAAATACGAAGCGGAATTAACTGCTTCGGTACTGAAAATGCCTAATTTTCCAGTTCCTTGCGACCAACATGATGTTTTTGTGAGATCAGAATAATATTAAACTGCGTGTGGAAAAGGTATAGCACCATGGGGAGTATGTCAGTCACTTGAGTGTAATTTCATGGGGTATAAAGACATTATTCTGTGTCTAGGGAAAACCAGAGTG
Source organism: Panulirus argus (assembly GCA_038088735.1). NCBI lineage: Eukaryota > Metazoa > Arthropoda > Malacostraca > Decapoda > Palinuridae > Panulirus > Panulirus argus. Next base: position 3,266 of record JAYMFT010229081.1, read on the forward strand.
AATTTAAGGGGGTAAACTACCTAATATTAATGGCACAGTGGACACATTTGTTATTCCTCCTCAAACGAGAAAATAAAAATGCCTGTAGTTTAGGGTATAACTTGAGGGAGCAACAGCATATTATTTTTACATTCTTTGGGTTTTATGACTCAGCGCCTCGCAAGTCTTGCCTTGATATGTTTCACGGAATAAATGGAAGTTTTAGACTGAATAATTCAATTTACGGGAAATTACCCACTGCTCCAGCATGTGACGTCAAAACTGTCCAAGACAATGTTTTTGGAACGCGTTTCGAGTGTTGATAAAAACAGGAGGAATTTGCATAATTTATGTATCGAAAATTTCAAGTAAAATGAAATATCTTGTTTATTCAGGAATAAAAAAGGCAGGATGAAATACAATATTCATCAGCAAGGAACGTCTGTGATGTATATCATACATGCTCATACATTTGTCGTGTGGTAATTCTAAAAGCGTGGTAGACTAGTGTAACGTTGTTTCCCCCCTGACACGATGTCTGCCTTGGGTGGGGACAAGGAGAGAGATGTGTGGGCGGCACAAGGCGAGGGTCGATGGATGAGTGGTTTAACAACAGAATGTTATGATGTGAACGAACTAATGACATATCTCGCTCGCTGTTTGTGAACACACACACTTTCCCCGCCTTATTCCTGCCTGATGATTCAGCTATATATATATATATATATATATATATATATATATATATATATATATATATATATGTATATGTATATATATCAAACAAGTTTTATGTATATTTCGAATACCTTAACGAGATCCGGTTCGTTTGAATGAGAAAAAAATATAGAATTTTGCGGTCCTATGCAGAGGCGATAGAAAAAGAAAGAAAAGAATATGCGAGGCAGTTTTCAGGCAAGAATTGGCTCGACTGCAAGTAATTAATTTTGCGAAGCACTGAGCTCAGTCGACCGCAGTGAATCATGAGTTCGATACTCCGAGTCGCGCTGAAGCAAATTTGGAATCATCCAAACCATCACACATTTTCTAACTTTGTACCCCCACTTTCTCATATATATATATATATATATATATATATATATATATATATATATATAGTTGTAGTTGTAGTTGTGACTTTGGACCTTCGTGATGTAGGGGTTAGCGTTCCTGACCGTGACGTGTTCAAGGATCGCCTAGGGTGCAACACGTAGGTTGTAATCCTGACTCCGGCAGTCACCCAATCTATGCATCCTCCCTTAGGGCTAGGCCGATAAAGTGGATACCTGGCTCATTGTTCTAGATCTGGTATCGGCTGTTTTAGGTATCCCATCGGTCGTTTTCATATTCTGGCTCGGCTGCGTCTGAAGATCTTCCTTTAAGGAGATAGTTATGCATGGTTATGCTTTTTAGGGATACACGAACAAGAGATGTTGATAAGAGAGGCTTCCTCTTCTTAAATACGTTCGTTTTAAGGTATCCTCACGTGCAGACCGAGCCGTGGACACTGTGGCCATCTACCTGGAAAAGCTCTCAGTTTACGTACATCTTATTTACAGTTTCATCCATCTTTAACTCCCTGAGCATAGAATCTTAGGTATGTTTGCCTTTAAAGATTTTTGGAGTTATTTCATGACTACTGAAAAGAATGGTAAAGTAGCGTATTGCTGCAGTGAGAACATTTCTCCTCGTTTTCAAATAATATTAATCCATTTATTTGAAGATTATCGTAATCCTTTTCAGAATTATCCAATCCTCTCCATATCCTATGTATTTCTGGGATTTTCCAAGAGACTTGACGATCTTTAGATTTATATTTCGTATCTGATAAACGTACAACTCTTATATACATCGAGAAATTGGGACGACATATGAACACGCCAGGGTTGTTCCACTACGTAATGTCCTTCAACGAAAGGAGTCCTTATTCTATCTTTACCTCTCCTTCAGCTGTTTCTCTGATGTACTGCCACCACTAAAAGCGGTGCACAGACCATCAGAATTTCATTTTTCAATCTAGGTACACAATACTCGTAGTCATCGTAATAGCTATCTTCTGCTGTGGTAAGATTAAATGAACTGATTGCAGAGCACATCCTCCTACCAGTCAGCTTCATAAAGTACTCGAGACTGAATCTTGGTAATTGCTTTGAATACTAGTTTTATGACCTCTGACCGCTCTCGCCTGGCTATTGAAAAAAGATTGTAATTGCACATGAAATAAAGAAATATTATAGCTTTAGCGTCAGCTAACAGTCGAGAGATCCCGGTGAAATACGGGCCAATTACTGTTCAGGCAATACTTCAGTTCATGTCGAACGAATATGTTTACCATCTAATATTGCATTTCACAAAATATTTTGAGATCGTAAATTTGTTTAGCAAGGATTTCTGTATTGACTTCGAACATATATCTACGGTGATCCTTCATCGTTTGTGTGATTTATATCAAGCTGAAAACTCGTTTCACTTAATTATCAGATAATTCAAAGACAGGAATTTTCTTCAGTTTCTGTATTATAAAGGTTGAGAGAATGTATGCTTAGAGTTTTGTTTGCTTCTGTATATTATTCAGTATACCAGATATGAATATCTAATGGCAAGATTATTGATTTGCTTGTCTTATCAACGCCGGCAGAGGCGGTCTTATGAACAGCATGTGATACCCTGCTTTTAGCATTCGACAAGCAATATCTATAGCAGACTGGAGGAGCCGAAGTGACGCCTGGAGAGATCTTCTCTCCACACTAACTCTCTTACCATCTGGACATCAAGCATCATCTTGGCAAACCCAGGGTGTCAATTGACGATTTGCAAGTGGATGGACATCATCACCTAGAGTCAGGTCTACACCCACCCACGGAACTCTGATAAATGATTTTTTTTCTCTTTCTTCCTTCTCTTACCCGAGATGGCCCGAGATGGCTTTGATTACGGCATGTTTTGCCATGGCCTTGTCTGTCACTTTATTGAAAGAAAAAAAATCAGTAGCTTTAGCGTCCTTGGTCACCCTAAGCATCGACAAGCAATTCTCCGTTTGTACCCCAATATCATCGTCCATGTAACTAACCTGGGGTACATTAATACAATGGCTTGTGGACTCTACTGAATTTTGAGGGTTGTACAGTGATAGTTCCCAGCGGCTAGGCTGCGTTGGTTAATACTGGGTTTGCGGATTCATATGATTCGTATCATCCGTTATCAGATACAGTTATCTCACGAATTTTTGATATGTGCTCTTCACCTTCTTAGACTTCACCAAATGATTCCTTGTTCTATAGGAACTACATCCTGTTCCCAATGGATTTAGTTGTCTGCCTATGACCGTCGCGCTGTCTTGCCAATCATTGTGTCTCTCCCAGATGTCCTCACATCTTCTTGCTCTTCATCTATTTATTTAGGAAGGCAAAAATCATATTCCGAAAAGCATAGATGACCAAAAAAGTTGCACTTGTGGTAAATTGCTTCATTCAACCTATCAAGTATTCAGTGAGATGCGAAAACCTTCGGTGAATCTTCTCGACTCGAAGTATCGAACTTACGTTTTATCAAGGTCGACTCAACCTCAGGGCTCAGCGGGAGAGGGAGGATGGGAACAAGACACCTAAAGAAAACGATTCATGGGAGGTTAAAGTGCAGCAAATATAATATTAACAAGTATATTTCGGAAGTATATTTCATTGCGGCCGACTCAGTTCTTGCCTGAAAACTGCCTCATTTCTTTATCCTCTGAAAAAGGAGCTGAAAATAATATCATTTATTTCAGCCATATTTAAACTGTAAGGATCTCGTATGGTGACTGGAGACAGCGAAGCTTAGCCAACCGGACCAACTGTTTCTGATGGCGTACCGTGGAGGGACGGCGGTGTTGCAGAGTGATGATGGAGTGTAATTATGCAACAACTCTGCTTCAGGAATGAAGATTAGAATAAGTGCAGTCGGGAATTCTTGCTAACTTTTCTTCTTTGTTTCCAAAGGAAAGTCTAAAAGAAAAATAGGGAAATCAGAACGAACACCCTGAAAGCACTCGTGTATATATAGATATAGCTGAAGGCACAAGATGAGGAAAATCCTTCCTCGGCTAATCAACAGACCTGCGCAGCCTCACGCATATTTACGCACAGGTGTTACCGGGCTCCTGTCTGCAAGAGTTACACTACAGGAGAAGTGTCACGCTCTGCGAGGCTATATCACTGGGAGTTCGGTCTCGTCAAAGAACTTCTCACTACAAATGAGTCTCCACTTCCCTTCTGCCGGGAGTAGTGCAGCCTTGGGCATAGAAAAGTACGTACACACAGAAACGAACAAAAGCGTCTGTATGTCTGCCACCTCGCGTGCTCACACACACACACACACACACACACACACACACACACACACTCACGTGTACACGTGTGTGTGTGTGTGTGCGTGTCTGTGTGCGTAGTCTTATGTTATGGACTCTGGTTATTCTGTTGTTACGTCTGTCGAAGAATTCTTAATTGATGACGTCATTCAACTGGTTCAGAACCTCAGAGGATGTGATCAAGTCACCCCTTACTCTTCTCTCTGACAAGGTAGATAGATTATGACCTCAAGTCTCTCAGTGTAACTTAGCTCTTTAAAGCCTGGTGCCATCTTTGTTGCCCTCCTATGGACCGTCTCTATTGGTTTTTCTTTTCGTAATAATCTTAGCGATTTGACCAGACTTGAGATTCATACTCTAGTTCTGCGTCACATTACACAGGTGTGCCAAACACCCTGGACGACGTTTTCTGCATCTTTGGGGCATCTTTTTTAACCGTTGGATTCTCTATTTCTTCACTCATTTACCCACACTCAAGCAGAGGAGAAGCGTAGAGAGATATTAAACCTCACGAATTAGGGTATTTCTCCCATGCCACAACGGCCCATTCTGGAGACCTGCCCACAGTAGCCTATACCATGAACCTGGTTATGTCTCTCTGTCTCCGTCATGGTGATAAACATTTTTGGACTATCGTGGTGTGGTTCGTGGGCCACACCGCCGGACCCTTAGTGTTATGGTCTTCCGTTATTCTCATGAATGGTCACTCGAGACTTTTTTTGGCAAACAGGAACTTAAAGATACCTTTTTTTGCTCTCTGTTTTTGCTGAAAAAGGATCATTCTTTTGTCTATACATATGATAGACCTATCTTTCTAATTAATTCTTCCTCTATTATATATATATATATATATATATATATATATATATTTAAGTGATAATAGTAGTAGTATATACAGTATATAGTACTAATATTTATAAGTAAGGGTCAGAAATGTGTGTGGATTAGTAAGATACAACAGTGTCACTAATAACGGGATATAATGACTGCATTTAAGCCTTGCAAGAGCAGGTCCTGCGTCAGCACAGGAAACAGCAGCACAGTAATTAAACCCTCTCTCTCCTCTAACCCTTCCGCAGAATTTCCGCGTAGGGGCGTCACCTCAACGGGTCACTGCGGAGGCTGTGGCATCGAAGAAAACAGAGAGGAAAGCTAACATCCTCTCGGTGTATATGACAAAGGCGGGTGGAACCCAGTAGCCTGGCCCACCCTCTCTCCTCCTCCAAGCCAGCCACACCGCATCTCCTCCTCCTCCTCCTCCTGCTGCTGCTGCCTCGTGTTATTAACTGTTTTCGGGGAAAAATAATTCCCCTCTCTTACTCATCACAGCAGCGGCGGGCCGTCGCAAGCAGACGAAAGGTTCTGGCTTATTTTTATGCTTCATTCTTGTGAGAAATGTGAGAGGAGTGGCAGGGAAGTGTGGGTGAGAGATGTAGGAAGGGCGTCTGCAGCACGCGACTGTCGCGACCACCTTGTACTAATGCCATCACAGGTCTGCCTGCCCCATAGGCAATGGCTATATGCACGCTGTTGTTGATATGACTCCGGTATTATGTAGTGAGTAAAAAGTTCAAGAACTCGGAATTGATTTTCAAATTTTCATAAGTTAATCAGAATTCTTCATATGTGTGCATTTACCTGTAATAATTCTTACAGAAATTAAAGACAAAAGGACCATTGAGAAATGACTCTCGTTAAACTTTCGTTGGCATTATTGTTTAAGGACTTTATAAGAAGTTGCAGTAATTTTTTTTTGCCGTGCAATCCGCTCACTGCAGAAAAATAGAACAGGAAGTAATAATGACAGGAATAACGTACGTATTTGTGTTTACGTTATATCCCTACGACTGATTTTTTTTCATTTGTATATGGATGCTCAAGACCTTTTTTAATTGTGATGACCTTTTCCCTGCTACTGCGCGTAGAGCAGCCTTGAAGGTGCGGGAGCCCCGTATTAGAGAAATACCAGCTCATTCTCGTTCTGATATCTGCTAATGTGTCCTTTGATAACGTTTCATGAGGAAAGATATTTTTTTTTTTAGCTGATATCCAAAGCATACATATTCTGAGTTATGTTCATAATGATAGAAGTCATATTAGTAGTAGTAATAGTAGTAATACTAGTAGCAGTAGTAGTAGTAGTAATAGTAGTAGTATTAGTAGTAGTAGTAGTAGTAGCAGCAGCAGTAGTAGTAGTAGTAGTAGTAGTAATAGTAGTTGTAGTACTAGTAGCAGCAGCAGCAGTAGTAGCAGTAGTAGTAGTGATAGTAGTAGTATTAGTAGTAGTAGTGATAGTAGCAGTATTAGTAGCAGTGGTAATGATAATGATAATAATGATAATGATAATGATAACAGTAGTAATAACAGTAATAATAATGATGATAATAATGATAATAATAATAATGATAATGATAATAATACTAATGATAATGATAATAATAATAATAGTAATAATAATAATAATATTGATGATAATAACAGTAATAATAAGAAGAGGAAGAGGAAGAAAATATTAATAACGTCCTTGTAGAATTTCCATTCCCTAAATCTTTTTCAAGGCTTCAATTTTCTGCGCGTAACGCCCTCCCTCGCCTTCATTATATAAAGTGCACAAGTCCGCCGTTTTTCCTTACCATTCCTTTTTTTTCGCATTTTTGAGGGGGATTTGAGTGGTTACTCATCCACGTTGTTCATAATGAATACTCCCCTATTTCTGTAGGATTAAAAGCCCAACAAAATACACTCTTTATATAACCAGGAAGGCGCCAGCCCATACATGGATACATTTGTGCCCTTGTAGCACATTACACATGACACTTGTATACATGATACATTATCAGTATACATATATATTTGGGATACTTCACTGCCACATGATTGTAACGGTGTGGGTTTATTAGAGTGAATTACTCTCTCGTCTTCAGAGTGACTGATAAGCCGCCATTCTGTCTCGTTCCACCTTAACTAGATTCCCAGATGCTTCACTCCACTTCTCTCCACCTGCTATTTCCACTCCCCACTCCATCTCTCAGAACCCGACACTGTCCTTTCAGATTATATTCAGTCAGCTCCCCATCTCTATCCCAGTCCACTTGTGCTACCAGCTCCCCAATATTCCTCTTTGCCACCGCGTACGACCAGCTGGTCACTTCTCCCTGTCCTCATATACGACCAGGTGGCCAACCCTTCCTGTCCTCATATACGACCAGGTGGCCATCCCTTCCTGTCCTCATATACGACCAGCTAGCCATCCATCCCTGTCCTCACGTTCGACCAGCTGGCCATCCCTACCTGTCCTCATATACGACCAGCTAGCCAATCCATCCCTGTCCTCACGTACGACCAGCTGTCCATTCCTGTATGTCCTCACGTACCACCACCTGGTCATCCTTCCATGTCCCCTCCTAGCACCAGTGGCCCTATCCTGTCCTGTCCCCACGTGCCACAATACTCTCCCTTCCCACAACCCTCAACAAGCTCCCTTTCTTCTAACACTCCTCCCCAGGAGGCTGCTTCCTCCCCCGGTCTGTATTCTCCCTGTCCCTCGTAACCTCGCTTATCCTCCCTTCGTTTCCATTCTCTCTCTCTCTCTCTCTCTCTCTCTCTCTCTCTCTCTCTCTCTCTCTCTCTCTC
>JAYMFT010229092.1:0-11222 GCA_038088735.1 Panulirus argus
TCTGCGAGCGAGCGAGAGAGAGAGAGAGAGAGAGAGAGAGAGAGAGAGAGAGAGAGAGAGAGAGAGAATGTATCCCGTAGCCTCCCACTCCCCAAGACCCCAGCCACCCCACCCCCTCCTCCTCCCACAGGGGCCCTCCAATCCGTCATCCATGCTATGTAAACAGTCTCTCTTTAACGTGTTATCGCCATCTCTCGGCGCGTGACGCCGGCGATAATGCAACTCGCATTTTTCTTGAATCGCTGGTGTGATTCTTCTCACGGCTGTGATACCCCGGGGGAACACGACATACCACCGGTGGCCTGCCCGATAGACTCTCGGTCAATCCATTGAGCCAACGCCAGAGGTGTTTTTCTTTTTTTCTTCTAAATGAAGTTCCAGTTTCCATTTTCTCATATGTTTTTTTATAGTTGTCTTTGGAATTTATGGCTTTGTCAAAGCGGTGCTTGTCATCGTCTAGAGATGGATCGTAAGATTGGGTGTGATTTTACAAAATTTCTGAAGAATTTGCCTTCGCCCGCTTGTAGTGCATATAGAGCAGATTCAGAACTTATTTCGTAAGGTTTCTCAAAGATAGGTTCGAACAGTATAGAAGCCACAGATAATACGTATAACCTAAGAGAAAATATCAACTATAGAGAACCAAGACTGTGAGATCAGTTTCTTGCTGATGTCCTCAACTCGTCTTACGATCCTCCTAAACTGCTCAGGTGGATTACCAATGAGCTGGCCAAAGGTCACAGCAAGGGTAGAAGCAAAATCAAGTGGAAAACAGCAGTGTGATATCCTCCTTAGGCACACAGCAACACGACACAGCACAACACAACACAACGCAGCACAAGACAACACAACGTTTCGTGACTGCTGTCACATTCTCGTGTGTGAGGACAGAACGGCGCGGTTTGGTCTAGGTATATTGTGCAAAAATCAGAGATCAGAGGAGCCTTATATCTGTCGTACACGGAGCCTTATATCAGCCGGCCACGGAGCCTTATATCTGTCGTCCACGGAGCCTTATATCTGTCGTCCAAACCTTCTGAAAATACACATTCACACTTGAATACTTACAATCACAGATACAATTAAATGTGAAACACACACACTGCCCACCGCCCCCATCTGGTTCCACAATATCGTTACACAAGACATCATTCTACGGGCTACACGATGGGGTTCGCGGGGGGCACCGGCGCCGACGGCCGTCCGTAGCTGTGAAATCTCTAATAGAATGTTTTACTATAAGGTAATGCTGAACGTATAGATTTTCCTTTTTTTTTCCTCTCCTTTCATATCGTGTGGGGTTATACATAGGTGTGATACAGAAGGGCAAATGGTATGGGAGATCAGGAGCTAGGTATATATATAGATAGATAGATAGAGAGATAAAAAGAGAGAGAAAGATAGATAGATAGATAGATAGAAAGAAAGATAGGTAAAGAGATAGATAGATGGATAGATCGGTAAAAAGATAGATAGACAGATAGATAGATAGATAGAAATATAGATAGTTAGATAGATAGATAGACAGATAGACACACACACACACGTCTTGCATTGGAGCCGAGACAATTTCACATCGACGAGCGAGCGAATCCCGTTACTTTATCCTTGTCTATATATATATATATATAATCTTATCATGCAAATCTTGGCCCCGTATCTACCCTAACCTATAACCTTTCTATATGTATTCTGAGAGACGAACCCTATAATTCTTTGCAGATATAATCAGGAGGGCAAGTCCTGGTGATGAATGTGTCCATAACTCAGGAGGCCAGATACCCATCACGATGATCAGAGAGATAGAGTCTCGATCTCTGCTCGCTTGTCTCGCACTCGCTTATAATTCGATCATTCGTTGCGTGAATCGTGAAGCTGTTTCTATCAGCGTTTCATTTCACGAACGAAAAAGATTCGTGAGGTCGAAGTTGGGAGACTGAAGAATAAGAAAGAAGAACCAACGCCATTTCGATCTTCTTTCTTTAATTAAAATCCTTGCTTGATTATCTTTCTTTTTCTCTCTCTTTTTTTTTTTGAGATGTGGGGGTGGGGTGGGAGGACTGGGGGGGGGGTGTCTTTGACGTGATATGGTTTTCACCTGATCTTCGCTCGGGGAGAAATCAATGAACACACACACACACACACACACACACCTCCCTACTGTGACGCGTCTCCTTCCCTCTCCATGCGATCAATTTCCGTCATAGGAGGACGTCCCTCTCCAATCATATTGTGGCACTCCGCCCGAGGGTCTTAATAACCTCCCCGTCAGCGGGGAGGAAACGACAGCATATCGCCCAAGTCTCCTGCCGTAAGATATCTTGATACCACGTCTCGAGATGTCTTTGATTTCTTGATATCTTTGTTTTTTGCATCGGGTCGCTGTCTTTCTTCCCCATGTTTGGAATAAAGAATTTATAGATTTTCCTCTCAAATTACGATTCATAATCTGACATTCATATTAGCTGTATTCATGCGTCCAGCAAATATGATGTTTTTTTTTTAAGGATTAATCATTAGATATAGATGGCCAGGATTTAGAATTACACATAGATTCCCAGGATTTAGAAATGGATCGTCAATGAAATGTCTCCAACACCATATTTTGTAAAAACTCTCTTAACTGGTTTTTAGATGTTTACAGTCATTAGGTAAATAAACACTACCCTAAAATTGCACTGTACTTTACATGTTTTTAGTAGACGTTCGAGATATCGTTCACGCTCGAAGAGCCTTTTTGGGGGAACTTTTAGGTAAAGATGAACGCTTAAGTTGGTCGAGGTCATTAGAGAAAAAATGTTGAACCGCTAGTTTGGTTGGGTATTTCTGAACGACTAAACTGGTCTTAAGGTTGTTAGGTTGAGGACAAACTGCTACATTTGGTTGTGGTCGTCTCAGCGTAGTTATGCATGTTGGTGTCGAAGGGAATTCCACTTTTAAATCTTTTACCGTGTGTTGCCTGAACATATAAATTGCATGGCGTGTGTGTGTGTGTGCGTTTCCGACCTGCCGCCTGTCAAAGCTGAAAGTTTGAAGAATCTCTTTCTGTCTGTTTGTCTCTCTGTCTCTCTCTCTAGTTGTAATTATGACTAAATCTCATCGTAGGTAATTAGGTAGGTAGGTAGATGGTCTAAGACTCTCTATTCATGCAATATGCTTCAAATTAACTACGGAGGCAGCCGTCTTCACCCTACATATAAGTATAAGTAAGTCGAGTCTCCTTGCATTTTCTCCAAAAAAATACGTTTTGTAACCCGGGAGTATATTATTTCAGGGCAGTAGTATCATATTCAAGGCTTCTTGAGTGACCTTGTATTGTTAGTAGGTTTGCTGGCGCAATCTATGCTTTAAGATAAATATTGGATCGTGGAGGTGTGTGTGTGTGTGTGTGTGTGTGTGTGTGTGTGTGGGTAAAGGTTGGAGGTTTGTCTCTCCAAATACTGTCTGTACTCCCCCCACGACTTAAACTACAAACCTCTCCCTTCCCTGAGGGCGAGAAAGCCTTGTACCCAGAGATATTCCTTCTCGGAAAGTACCTCTTGACTCACCGCAAGGCAGGAAGATAAAGAGGCTTGCTAATCATCCAGTCGAAATTATTTTATCATTGAGAGGAAATGATAAGGACATTAGCATAATATAAGATAATGATAACTAAAATTCATAATTTTTTCTTTTTTATATTTCCTTCGTCCCAAGAGGATCAATAAAACTCATTTGACGGGTGGCTGTCCGTCATTACGTTTGTACGTACGTCAGGAGGGGGCAGATGCAGACCGCCTGCCCCCCGAGCCCACGGAGTGCTTGTAATCCTAAGCCATTATCACATCTTAGGGCCCTGTAACCTTCTCATCACAGCCTATGTATATGGAAAGGATGCGTTTTACGACTTCCTCCCCGGCAATCACCAAAGCCCGGAACGATGTCATTATACACCGGCATTATACATACATGTATACTAAGAGACTTAGTTCTTGGAGGGGGGGGTTGGTTTATGCGGTCTCAGGGGGGAGGGGGGGGGGTTCCAGAGTTGGAGGGGGGCCGGCCGGCCGTTAGAGAGCGAGTGGCGAGTGCCGGTAACCCTCGTTCTTGTTGCCGTGGTGATGGACACACACATGCTTTCTGCCCTGCTTGCAGTGGGAGGGGACTAGACGATGCTTCTTGCTACGGTGGGTGTTGTTTTTTTTTTTCTTCTTCTTTTTTTCAGTGGATCTTGTCGTAAAAGGTAGTCGAGTCCCTTCCTCAAGACGGATGGACGGATTTGAAAACGGTTCTCTGATTGTTTATATTCTCTCTTCATGATCGCATTGAAAAACATTTTGTGTGTGTGTGTGTGTGTGTCTGTATCCCACGAAGCCATAGTTCAGCAACCCCTGGATGCTCTGTGATCATATGCGGGCAGACTCACGCGTTTTGTGTAATTAAAAGGCAGTGTCAGGATTGGATTAGAGAGAGGCCTTGTCTCTGTGTTGGGGAAATCGACCCAAGTCGGCGTATAAAGCCTGAGCTAAAATGGCCCCTAATGAGCCATTTTGAGCCGCCTGGAAATAATGATAGAAACAACATTTGTGATAATCAAAGATAATGATGATAATGGCAGTGATGATGATGAAGATGATGATGATGATGAAAATAATATTAACAGTAATAATAGTAATAATGATAATAATGTTGATAATGATAATCGTAATGATAATAATGATAATGATAATGTCATTGATGATGAAAATAAGATTATAATTAGAATGATAATAACCTATAGCAATAACGAATGCAGTAACTATGACACCAGGGACACAGTAACACCAACCAATGCCAAAATGGAATGTCCTGACCTGACCAAATGGCTCGAACGCGTATTGCATGCATGATGTATCCACTACTCTCTTCCTCGCTCCCCGTATTACGCTCGGGTTATTGCAGGTTTTTCTTCTCCTCTTCCCTTACGTTAGGGATGAAAAAACACGGACCACCTCAACACCTCTCACATCACAGCACGGACCACCCCTCCCTCTCACCTCCCCCACTGTACTCTTCTTCCCTACCCCCAGGGCATCTAATGACCACCCCCCCCTCCCTCCCTCCCTCTCCCCCTATCTCCCATCTTTTCAACCCACCCTCTCCCCTCCCCACCCTGTACCACGAGGGATCTCCCCACCCCCCTTAAAATGCTCCCCAAGCAGCGACCCCGCCCCCTCACCCACTTCCCTTCCCCTCCCCCCCCTCTCCCCCCCCCCACAGCACGACCTGAACCCTTGCACCCCACAATTCCCCATGATTCCCAGGTATCACCATCATGTAACTGCAGAGCTCGGTAATGGGCGAATCGAAGCGTCACTATTATTATGGGGGGGGAGGGGGAGCGCTCCCCCCCCTCCATATCCACACCCATCGGCCCAAAGCCTCTCTATTACTGGTGGCCGCAGCCGCAGCTGCAGCTGGTGCCGCTGGTTGGGTTGTGCCGCTGGTTCGGGGGAGAGGAGGAGGAGGAGGAGTAGAGGGGGGGGGCAGGCAGGAAGAGGGGGGAGGGGAGAGGGGAGGAGAGTGAGAGAGAGAGAGAGAGAGAGAGAGGTGGGGAAGGGGAGATTAGAGCAATAATTTGACCCGATTTGACACGGATCTTATCTCCAATAGCAAGACGATATGGCAGATGCTGTTTGTTTATTAACCAGGGGGAAGGATAGGGGGGGGGTCCTGTGTGTGTGTGTGTGTGTGTGTGTGTGTGTGTGTGTGTGTCTTTATTAGTGAGTGCGTGTACATACGTACGTCTCTCTATGTGTGTAGGTGTGCATATGTGTATATGTTTGTTTCTCTACTATATCTATTCTTTTCTCATATATACTAATGTCAGAGCGTACATGAGTTCATCCATGTACATGTGTGAGTATGTGTACGTTTTTTCTTTTCGTACAGGAGCGTGTTTCATAGACATGTACGTATGTGCTACTTCATGTGTATCCGCTCTTCTGTTCGCACGCGTATGTTAGTGCATGTATGCAGTATGTATGTGTATGTATAATATATGTAAATTTGTATGTTTATATGTAAGCGCATATATGATGGTATTCATGCGCTTGCACGCGCACTGATATGCGTCGGTCCGTTTCCCTACGTCTGCGCTCAGAAGCGACCAAACGTGCCCCTCCTTCAGCACTAATTTGACGCAATATCTAGAATATAACTGTAAAAAAAATAACATAGTATGACTGTGAAAATGTTGTTAAAGTATAAATGTGAAAAACGTCAAAGTATAACTGTGAAAATATCAAAGTTTTACTGTGAAAATGTCGAGGTATATATCGTACTCAAGGCATACGTCACCGTGTTCATGGGATTAAGACTTCGTGTTCCAAGGGTTAAGTCTTCGCGTTCAAAGGGTTAAATCTAAGCGTTCAAAGGGTTAAGTCTTCGCGTTCAAAGGGTTAGGTCTATGCGTTCATAGGATTAATACTTTGCGTTCAAAGATGGGTTTAAGCAGACAATTAAGATACGTAATGAACCAGCCAGTAGCGTAGTCAACGCAAAGTGTTTAACGAGATGAATGCCTTCTTTTTGTCCTCTTTTTCTTTCTTTAACGTCTCGCCCTCAAGCGATCTGCAGTCCTCACTACAACCAAAAATCATGAACTTCTAAAGTGTGTGTCTCTATTGGAGTTCGTTTACCCCGTCGCTTTGTGAAGTCAAACAAGTGTAAACTGGATTTTTATGATTTGGTGTTTATGTGTGTGTGTGCTCGTGCGTATGTGTGTGTGTGTGTGTGTGTGTGTGTGTGTGTGTGTGTGTGTGTGTGTGTGTACACGGTCATACGTACATCTGCACGTGTGTGATATATGTATGCTTGTCCATACATACTACTGCATGATGATTCATTTGAATGCTTGGCGATACGTATCAATGCATGTGTATATTCCATTACATCACAGAAACACAGACACATCTCTGTGTCTCCACTCCCTTTCTACACCTACACAGAGACACCGCATGACGTCTACACCACCTTTCCCACGCATGCGTGTCTGTCTCTCTTTCTGTGTGGACACCTATTTGAACTCAGGCGTAATGCGTATGTTACTGATTGACTCCGTGACTGGAAAATGGCTCCGGTTTTGGCTCTTTGAATTGCCGCGGCCTAAGGTCTAAATGGCTCTCACGTGGCCTCAAATGAGACTTCATCTACCACAGTCACTCAGTGGGGGGAACGGGGGTGGGGGGAGAGTGCTCGCTGATGGGGGGCATGATAGTGTTATGCTATACCTCCAAACGACCACTCCTCCTTTAAGTCGAAAACCCTTCGTACTTGTCTTAGAAATGTGATCTCTAAGGAAAGAAATCCCCCCCCCTCTCCCGAGCCGTTTTTGCAAGTGGAGGGGAGGCGGGGGGGTGGGGTGGGGGGAGCAGTCCTCCACAAAGGCAGGCTAGCGTGCTAATTACTGCGCCCTTGTTAATGCAAATTAAACCTATTGGGGAATGGAGAGGGGGAGAGAGGGGAGGCCAGACCAGACCATGAACCCCCTCCCCTCAGATGGGTGGGAGGAGGAGGAGAGAAGGGGGATGGAGGAGGGGAGGGAAGGGGAAGAAATAGTCGTGAAAGACTAACTTCACTAAACGTGTAATTATCGTGGTTCTGGCAAATGGCTTTGTTGCGTACGACACCTCCTTCGCCGAAGAGAGCGTGGGGTTCTCCCAGCCAGCCGCTGCTGCTGAAGGCTCCGACATCCGTCCCTCCTCCAATGACTCGAATCCGTCTTGAATCCAAGAATGGCTGAAACGAGTCTGTTAGTATCAGCTGGCTGAAAGTGGAAGACTACCAGCCTTCCTTCGTCTGTCCACTTAGTTCCTGCTGAACTTATTTAGGTCCATAGAAAAAGGGAGATATATAGCTAGATAGCTTGTGGTGTCCTCAAAGGCTGGAGTTCTTGTCTTAAAGAGATTTTTCAGTCCAGGAAACAACATAAATGTGAGAAGAACTCTGACTAGTTTTAGCAAAATAGAATTGTTTAATTTTTCTGTAATTCAAGAATTCATTCGAGGATTGTATTTTAGGCATATTGGTGCAAATAATAGACTGCGTGACAAAGAAAAAAGAAAAAAGAAAAAATATTGTTCATTAACGACCATTGATTACTCTTAATTTCCCCTTCGAGAAAATGGAAAGCATTAGATTCGGACCAAGCACACATGATAGACCATTAGGCGTTGCCCGGTGGGTCATTAATGGAGACTATTACTCTGTGCCACACGACAGTCTGGATATTGAGGTCCATTTAGTCACTGTCATGGTGACAAGTGGCCAGGTCATCATAACCCAGGGTCGTATCGTGATACCAAGGGGTCGTACCGTCTTAACCCAAGGCTCGCACCATATTATTATACTCAGGGGTCGTACCGCCATACCCATGGATGACACCGTCGTACTCACCGGTCGTAAGGTCATCCTTCAACAATCGTACCTTCATATTCAAGGACTGTACCGTCATGCAAAACTGTCGCAGCTTCATGTTCAAGGATTGTACCGTCATACTCAAGGGTCATGAATTCATACTCAAGAATAGTACCGTCATATTCAAGAGTTGTACCGTACTACTGAAAGGTTTAATCGCTGGACCTAATTTTCAGATAACTTTTCCCATTCATCCCAATGGAACCGAATCAAATTACATTTATATTTTGGTTGCCTCACGCGTTTAATGACTCGATACGCATATTGGAATAAACTGAGAGAAACTTGCAAATTAGAAAATGTGAAACTCAATCGAAAAATACTATTTATTCTCCCCCTTCATCCTTCCATTCACTCATCATGCTCAGTTCTCCTGATAATTTTACCCCAGAAGTCGAACTGAATGGCTCTTCAACTTCCTTGGAATCTCAACGGGAGACCTGCTAGCTAAAGACAAAAGAAAAAGCGAAACGATAAGAAACAAGCGTCGATGTTTTCTGAGTCGAGAGACATTAGCTGACACGAAGGATAAGGAAAAAATAAATAGATGTAGGGTAAATAATAGATCATTTTCCCAGTGGTGGATTGGTAATATTTTTCCTTTTTTTTCTCTCTCTCTCCTTATATTAACCGACATGGCAGGGACAAAAACATGCCCCAGTCCCGGCCATCTTGGATGAAAGGAAAAAGTGAAGAGTTTGAGGAAGAACCAACATATAAAGGAATTAATTTGATGTCCTTAGGTGTTGGTGGACCCGACTCTCATGGGTGGGAAAAGGTTATAGGAAGAGGAAATGATAAAGGAGGAAAACTGCAAAAAGCATCGCCCTTCGTGAAGAAAACGAGGTATCGTAACGGTCAGCCTTCGTGCGGCTGGCCGCTACACAGAAACTATGGAAAGCAGCTGAACTTTTCATCATCATTGAAAACACATATTCAGTGAAAGGATAGTTCTTAAAGACAATTTCCAGTTGCACCGAAATCTACTCCAAAGCTTCATGTAATGGATGAAATAGTTAAAGATAATCTATATTGATTATATATGAGATCAGATCGTATACATCTCTTTCCGTTTTCTCCCATAGTGTCATTCTCGCTTCCCTGAAGTGTTAAAAGTATCAAAACATCCAAGAAAGAAAAAGAGTATGAGCGATGATGCAACTGTGGTTCATACTCAAGAGATACGAACCATTTCGACTCGTACAATACCTGACTGACTGAAACCAAAGACGGACACAGTGAAGCTGGTTCAGAGCGACCAGTGAGGGTTCACTTAGTCAGTGTCGAAAACATCGTGATCGATCGTATTTTCAGCTTTCCCCACACCTCTTCCACATCCTGATACACCTCCACCAACACATCATCCACACCTCCCTGTACCTCCACCACACATCATCCACACCTTCCACACATCATCCACACCTCCCACACACACCATTCTTACCCTCCCACACATCATGCACACCCACCTCACACCCCTCCCACAATATCCCGTCCATCCCTTCTTCCTCCGTGCTTCGCCCCAGTGTTTTGTAAGCTGTAATATGAGCATGTATCCTCCCCCGTCCCATAGCATTATGTCGTCCCCCAGGGCGGCACAGCACGGGAGGGAACAGAACCCCTGAGTCAGACAGCCTGACGAGGGTTCTCCCTGACCCCCAGACAAGACCAGGGCAGAACCTCGGACTCAGACGGCCCTCCAAGTGTTCTCCCTATGATCAGAATAGAACCCCCCTGGCTCATTGAGCCTTCATAGGGTTCCCCCTGTCCCAAGGAAGGATCAGAATACAACTCCAGGATCAGATTCCCCTCCGAAGGCAGGATCAGAACAGAACATTAGGTTCAGACAGCCCTCCCGAAAGGTTCTCCTTGTCCCAGGGCAGGCTCAGGACAGAACCCCAGGCTCAGACGGCCGTCCGAGGGTCCTCCCTGATCCCAGGCAGGATCAGGGGGGGGCGGTGTGGGTGGTGGGTTGGGGAGGAGGGGGGAAACAGGAAGGACAGGCTGGGAGCGACTGTGTTAATAACATTTTACAAACCAAACGTGTAGCGATCATCATCTCGAGCTGTTGAAAGCTAACAAGGCTTCCTGCTATTTGACCACCCCTGCCCCTCCCACCCCCCCCTCCTCCTTCCTCCTTCCTCCCTCCCTCCCACCAACCCTCTCCCTCCTCCTCCTCCTCCTCCTTCTCGTCCCCCTCACACACCACGCCCCCCCTGTCCTACAACAGGAAGAGTCCCTCCGCCAGACAGGTGTGTCCTGTGCCGCTGAGAGGGGAGGGGGCTACCTGCCTGCCTGCAGGGACAACGCCACCAACCACCGTCCTTCTCCTCTGCTGCAGGATAGCACCTCTGAGGGCGGGTCCTCCTCCACCGCTCCCCAGTTGCTCCTCTACTCCTGCCGGTGGTTGGTGTTTGCTGATCCTACTCCTTCCTCCCTCCAACCGTCGCTGCCGTCGGTGCTGCTACGTGGAGTGGGGTGTCGTGGGAGAGAGAGGAAGAAGCTACGACACGGTTGTCGCCGCTAGGGAGGTAATGTACGTGCAGTGTCACTGTCGCAAAACGGCCATTCACGTTAGTGAGAATGAGAGTTCCTCTCATTTTCGCCCCAAGTGCATCAGTGTGTCCTGTTGGGTCCTAGGGCTTTTGGCCCAGGACTCCCAGTCCATGGGATCTTTAAGCTTCAAGAAATGCGCTACACTAAGCAGCATGGAAAGGATATATATATATATATATATATATATATATATATATATATATATATATATATATATAGATATATATATA
>JAYMFT010229103.1:0-11221 GCA_038088735.1 Panulirus argus
TATATATATATGATGATCATGGTGAGGTGTCTGAGGATTGGCGGAATGCATGTATAGTGCCACTGTATAAAGGCAAGAGAAATAAAGATGAACTTCGAACTATAAAGGAGTAAGTTTGTTGAGTGTACTTGATAAGTTGTATGGGAAGGTAGTGACTGAGAGGGTGAAGACATGTACAGAGCATCAGATTAGAGAGGATTAGTGTGGTTTCAGAATTGGTATAGGATGTGTGGATCAGGTTTTTGCTAAAAAGAATGTGTGAGAAATGCTTAGAGAAACACATGGATTTGTTTGTGGCATTTATGGATCTGGAGAAAGCATACATTGCAGTTGATAATGCATTGTGAAAGGTGTGGAGAATAGACGGTGTGGGAAGAAAGCTGCTATAAGCAGTGAGAAGTTTTTTTCAAAGATGTAAGGCATGTGTACAAGTAGAATGAGTGGATAGTGGATGGTTTCAAGTGAAGCTTGATCTGCGGCAGGGAGGTGTGATGTCACCATGGTTGTTTAATCTATTTATGAATGGAATGGTGAGGGAAATAAATGAAAAAGTCTTGGAGAGAGGGGCGAGCATGTGGTGTGTAGGTGAGAGGGCTGGGAATGAGTCAGTTGTTGTTTGCTAATGATACAGAAATGGTGGCAGATTCAAGTTAGAAAATACTGAAGTCGGTGAGCGAGTTTGGAAGTGTGTGAAAGGAGAAAGTTGAGAGTAAATGTGAACATAAGTAAGGTAATTAGGTTTAGCAGGGACAGGTTAACTGGAATGTGAGTTTGAATAAAGAAAATTGGAAGAAGTGAAGTGTTTTAAACACCTGATAGTGGATATGACAGCGAACGGAACCTTGGAAGCGGAAGTGAATCATAGGGTGGGTGAGGGGGCGAAGGTTCCGGGAGCGTTGAAGAAAGTATAGAAAGAGAGATCATTATCTGGCAGTGCAAAAATGGGTATCTTTGAAGATATAGTAATCACAACAATATCAGATGGATGTGAGGCATAGATAAGGTTGTGTGGAGGAATGTGGATGTCTTGGAAATGAAATACCCGAGGACAGTATATGGTGTGAGGTGGTTTAATCGAGGAAGTAATGAAAGGTTAAGCGAGAGGTTTGGTAATGAAAAGAGTGATTGTTTTAGAGAGAACTGAAGAGGATGTGCTGAAATGGTTTGGACATATGGAGGAAATGTGTGAGGAGAGTTTGACAAGGAAGATATATGAGTTAAAAGGTGGGGGGAACAAAGACAACGGGGATACCAAATTGGAGATGGAGGGATGGAGTGAAAAAGATTTCGAGCGATCAGGGCCTGAACATGCACGAGGATAAAAGTCGTGCACGGAATAGAGTGAATTGGAATGTTTGATGTACAGGGATCGACGCGTTGTCATTGGACTGAACCAGGGCATGTGAAGCATTCTGGGTAAACCATGGAAGGTCTGTGAGGCCTGGTTATGGATAGGGATCTGTAGTTTCGGTGCATTACGCGTTACAGTTAGTAATAAATGTGAGCAGATACGGCCTTTTTTTTTTCGTCTGTTCGTGGAGCTACGTCGCTAACGCTGGAAACGGCGATCACGTATGGGAAGAGAATATATATATATATATATATATATATATACAGTATTAGTAATATGCATTGGTCTTTAATAAAACGGGTTATTAAAGAAAATTTTCTGCTGCGTACATTATATATATATATATATATATATATATATATATATATATATATATTGTAAAGCATGAATTCATATTTGATATATCGTGACGTTTGTATACATAAAACGTACCTACATGAAAATCAGAATGAAAGCAAGGAATTGGCAGTGATCGCTGTATGGCCGTGTGTCAATACGTGTATGTAAGCAAACGTGCAAGGAGCGCCGCCCCAGTTCTTTGAAAGCTTAATATCGTCATATATTAGACTGGGATTTTTGGGAAGGTTCCTGACTGCAAAACAGATACACTGTATATTTAGAAAAGTAAGTGCCGCCCGAGGCGGTTGTCCCTCACCTCAGCCCCCCAGCTATGCCAGGGATACAATGTATAGCATGGCGCTATGCATCATAAGGTTAGAGAAGTACAGAAAGGGATAGACAATGTAATCAAAGCTTTCAAGAAGCGTAAGAGGCGTTGACATGTCTCTAGATTGATTTCTGTGTCTTTCACATACAGTCTGATAGATTTAGTTTGAGCTATTTCACTTTGCAACACACATAAAACAATAGTTCCTCTTTAAAGGGTCACAACGTCTAGTAGGATTAGGAGTCGGTTACTATGGGAATAAAGGGGGAAACAACTGCTGAATTATTATTCTATGAAATGTCACTGATTAACCCAATGTCTTGCGGCGTTTCACTAAACAGTAAGTGTACGAAAGCTGTGATAACATTTGCTTTGATTATTTAACCAACCATTAAGGTAAGTTATATGTTTAAGTTTAGTCTTTTAATGTATTCTACTTTGTGTCTGCCACAGGAAGGACGGTAATATACGCCCCGGAAGTTAAGCGCTTGTGGAAATTAATGTTCTTTCGGATGTCTGATGTCTGGCATACATTCGGCGCTTTTTTGAGATTCTGGGGAGCTTTTATTCGATTTGTTAATCGATTTACATACATAATAAAAAGCTCCAGGAGGATGTATGATGTCAGGCGTCCGCTGGACCCTTAATCTGAGAAAATTCCACGAAGCGCAATGCCAGAACAATTTACCCTCGGAACGACGTAGGCTTCTCTCCTTTACGTGTTCTAGTTGATGGATTTTAACGACACTGGCTCGGTTCCTTACCCTCTGTACAGTTGATGTACGATGCTTTTACTACACAGTTTCCCTGTGCTTCGTAGCCCTTCCCACTTTACGGGGATTTCATGTTGAAGGAGGAAGAGGAGCAAATAAGATAAGAAAAAGAAAATAGTTAACTGTGTTGGAAATCCAGTGGCACCACTTACGTCAAAATCCATGAACTAAAACACGTACGTTCGTAAACTGTTATATTATCGTTAGTTCTTTCCTTTTCTTTAAAATACTAAGTTACAGCTGCATTTGTCAGTAAGAACTGCTTGAAAATCAGGATAGATACTTCATGTTAATATCTGGCATGCACTTCCTTAGTCTTTTCTGAAACCCGTTTTCCTTTCATCCGCCTACAGTTCTGTAATCATTTCTACCGTACGAGGTATGTTTGCAGCCGGCGACCTTGCACTGTCAGTGGTATCCTATTCCGTTCCTGTGTTTAATCCTCCATTTCAATGTTTTCTCCTCTGTCCTTTCAAGCCGTCTGCCCTTTGAACATCCGTCTGGTTTTATCCATCTTCTTTCCACGCCTGTCTTTCCACATGAACACCTTGCTGAATTATTCATGACTAGCCACTGTCGGGGCTACCCAGTTTCGAAAGCAGTTTTAGCAGGCCTGACCACCTTCTAAACACCCGTGTTGTCCAAGCCAATCACACCCTCAGACCCCCACCCGCCACATTTAGCACCTCTGATATTTTTTTCTAAAGGGTCAGACTTTTATGATGATCCAACTCAATTTAAGTTTCTTCAAGGGTTAAGAATAGAGATTCTGAACTCCCATAGATTCCCTCGCTTCCCTTCCCTGTCAGTGCTTAAATCAAGCTTTTTGTCATCAGATCTTATTCTCGTGTGGCGTGATTCCTGCACTCCCCTCGCAGTTCATCCCCTGCTATAGGATGCTTCGGTCTGATGTACTCCGGTTCGTTCGCCTTCCTTCCAGTGAATCTGAGGAGTTCCCCTCCTGTCCTACGTTTCACTCCTTCCGTGATCTCATTTATCTTCTCTCTGGTGATTACAATTTCATTCGAGTTCTCATCTGCTTCATTAGTCCCTCTACCTTCTCCTTACAGTTTGAAACTAACTTTGTGAATATCTGTGTCCTCGTGTCTTTATGTCAGCCCCTTTTTTTATGGGTTTGTCATGCTGTTTGTCTATGAGTGTGTGTGTGTGTGTGTGCCTGTGTCTGTCTGTTGATCCCTAACTTAACATTGCATTCATTTGAGTATGTATCTCTTCGTGTGTAAATTGATAAATAATATATAACAATTTATCGGATATAGGCAGCCATTCGGCTGAAAATATCCAGTTGATGTTTTGCAGATATTACAGAACAGGATGATATTGATGGTAACTAATTGACTAATCCTAAAGGAGCGTAAGATCAAGTTGGACTGGATATGTGTAAGAGTGTTTGTATGCGTTTGTGTGCCTTTTATCACCTAATCTTTATTACCTATTTATACACAAGGGGAATGGAGCTATGAACTCGTGTGGCCCTACCTCTTGCCCTTTCATCTTTAGGCGTATAACTCCAATTCTCCAGTACTACGTTTATTCATCCCCTCTTGGTTTGGCTTGTCCCGCGAGTCCACAACTCGCTTGGTGAGGAAAAGTTCCCTCCCATCCGCCCGTACACTTATCTTACTTAACTTCCAGTTCCTGGCATGGAGAGTGGTTAATTGTGAAGTAGTTCGACCGTGTGCTAAACTTTGTTTTGCGTAAATGTTCACTTGTCTGTTCCGACGTAAGGGAGGGAGTGGTGTTACCGAACTTCATTTGCATGCAAATTTACACTGCGTATGAATAAAAGTCACCTTTGCCGAGACTGTACCACTGGGAGCATAGTCTCGTAAAAGAACTCACCCTAAAGGAGTTTACATATCTCTGCTACTGGAAGTAGTGTAGCACTGGGCTGCAAGAGCCTTTAGAAAGGACCTGAGTAACGCCAGGACTCTCTCATGGTAATTGGTCGTGGGGTAATTGCAGATAAGGAAAATGGGGGAGAGGGAGTTCTACAATCGTCAGTCCCATATTTCATGCACGTACAGGTTTCAAGGACTGAGTTTTCTCACATCCTTCGTGACTCTTGGTTTGTCAAACTCCCTCCCACGTCACCTGGGTGCGACGGCCCTCTATGTTACGAGGACCTGGCCAGTGCTGAAACCCCCGAACAGCAGACGGTTATCTTGTCACCTTTGCCTCTCTTCTATTCTCGTGCGGCCATGTTCTTTGCGTCCTCATCTTCATCATTATTATAATCTTCTTCTTCTTCTTCTTCTTCTTCTTCTTCTTCTTCTTCTTCTTCTTATTCTTATTCTTCTCCTCCTTCTTCCTCTTTCTTTCAGAATGAGCCAAGTTCTTTCACACACCCTCTACGTAACGTACCAAGTCGAGTTGTCAAAGATCTATTTACCAATACAATATCATGCTTGTCATTTCCCGCGTGAGTTAGGTAGCATCAAGAACAGATGACAGAAACTTAGAGGGAAAAATTCTCAATTGGTTCCTTACTCTGTTCTTTCTTTTGAAAAATTATGAAGGAGGGAAGGATTTCCAGCTACCCGCTCTCGCCCCTCTTTGCCCCTTCCTGTTGAAAATGAACAGGTCAAATGTAAACATCGCCATCATAGCTATTTCCGCACCCAGCAACGTTATATAACTGAATATTGTAGAATTAATGATTTTGGAAATGATGTTTAACAAGCGTTACGAGAGACTGCAGTAGGTCACACTGATGGTGATGCGCGTGATCTAAATCTTGCTGATGACTACGAGGAAATATTAAACACTTGAGACTTATCATGACTCACTTTTCCTAGTGGTTATCAGCAGATTACGAGGTATGTGTGAGTATTTCATCCATAACAATGTTCTGATTCGAATATCTAAAAAGTATCATTGCTCTGCTTATTATAAATAGTTTATTTGTTATATATCTTGATACGTAATCCAGTCGCTGTTGTTCAATCGCTGTAGACTTCGCTTAACGTGTAAGTGTTGCCTAGTCCATGCTCCCGCTTTTCTCACTATGTAACCTAAAATCTATTTCAATCATTGAAGCCCAGTCCCTGAAAGTTTTGACCACTCTGTACTCTACTTTGCGAACTCGTCCACGGGATGGGTAGGAGTGCACAACAGGTTAGCTACTCTTGCGACAAAGATCAAAATCAGATGAGACTCCGCTGGATTCCTTCCGTTAATACCTGACCGACCAGTAAATAAAGTAAGAAATACATACACGGAAGAGTTTTCGTCATCGTGTTCTTACCAAGATTCCCTATTAGTACTCACACTTTACAGCTGCTCGATCTATGTCCTAAAGTCCCTTCAGAGTAATATACTCATACGTCTTTCTTATCGACGGATCCCCATCAAGGTCAACTAAAGCATCACATTCAATACAGGAGGACCCGGAATGAATGCTCTTTATTACAAGTTTCTTTCATCGCTCTTCGCTTAACTTCACTTGTCACCAGTGTCCTCAAATGAGCTCCAGCTCTACCTTCTTCTATCATTCTGCCCTCAGGCTCTACACGCACACCTGATGTCCCTCTCAGTATCATTCCTAGATACCCAAAATCTTACATACATGCCAGTTGTCCATTCAGACTGGCCTTACAGTGTAGCTGGCCATCTCCGTCAGACAAACAGGGCCTTACTTTTATATACCTTTGCTCATTACAGTTTCCTCTGCACAACCACAGAAGAACATCCTCAGTCCGGCTACTCCATCCACTCTGATCCACCGTTGTGTACCCACACACACACACGCACACCACACTCCACCCGACCTTATATTCACCACTCCCTCTACCCCCTCAGAACACCATTCTACCCACGTGGTTACATTGGCAATCTCCGTTGCTCTCTCACACTCACAGCATACCACTGTCATTGTCACAGTTGATTTTCACACAAACATTTTTTCCGTGGTTAAAATTTCAACAATATTCAACAGGCCTCCACTCACATCATACAGGGACAATGCCTTCCTTATTTCATTTTTTCTATTTCACATTTGCCGTGGTCACATTATTTTTCTTTTAGCTTTCTCTATACCCCACTTATAGAATGGTCTAAACACAATCATTTCTATGTAAATTATCCTCGTTCATCGTTTGTGCTTTAACAGCCTCGCTCCTTTCATATGCCTTGTCTGTTACGCCGAGAAGACGTACTCTCCCGTAATTTTTGTAGTCATATGTATTCCCTTCACCACGCTGTAGGTGACGGGGCTATGCATATTCACTCACCTGTCACATAACCATAACCTCTCCTCTATGCTGCCTTACACACTCTTCATATCGAACCAGCTGCTCTAGTCTTCCGGCTTCTGACCCATCTAGCCTAGCTACCGCTTGCTCTGTGATCTCGAACGCGTAAGCACTTCCTTCCTCCCCTCTCTCCTCTACCTGTTTCGAAACTCCCAACCCGCACCACCGCCCATCAAATACCCTCATCTCATACTGACACCCTTCTTTCCCATCTGTTCCTTAGGATACTCTCTCAACCTCTCACAAACTACACTCCTCCTCTCCACCAGGCAACCATCACTGTCAAACACCGACAATTTTCTCAATGAAGTTCACTCTACACCTGTTCACCTCCCTCCGCAAGAGCAATTTATTATCCCATAGATTTTCAGCTAGCGCTTTCTTCCAAAAACATCATTTTCTTCTCCTCTATTCAACTTTATTATTATCATTATTATTATTATTATCATTATGGTTATTATTATCATTATTA
The DNA here is from genome assembly GCA_038088735.1 of Panulirus argus. Taxonomy (NCBI): domain Eukaryota; kingdom Metazoa; phylum Arthropoda; class Malacostraca; order Decapoda; family Palinuridae; genus Panulirus; species Panulirus argus. The sequence continues at coordinate 7,538 of JAYMFT010229103.1, forward strand.
TTATTATTATCATTATTATTATTACCATTATTATCATTATTATTATTATTATTATTATTATTATTATTATTATTATTATTATTATTATTTCCCCTCATTCACCACCATTATCTTGGATAACATTTCTTTCTTTCTAAAGTCTTATTTCATTGTCTTCTTACACTATACTGTTCTTGCCAACACCCTGACCTGCCACTGACCACATCCCACCGTGACAACCTCGAGTCTGTCGTAGTCTCGTATGATGCCGTCCATTGAGTTTCTCTTGTGTATCAAGTTTTCCAATTTACTGTCGATTAACTTTTATTTTCTTTGCAGTCTCTTTAAGACCCATCAACTGACCGATTAAAACGAACTTAACATATCGTGAGCAGTTCTCTTATGTCCTGCTACTAATTCAACCCGCACACCCTTGTAGACAGCATAAGTTACTCATTAGCCATCACTTTTTTTCTAAATGGCTTTAAGGATACCTGTCCATCTTCAGTTTTCCCTAAATACGCCTCCGTCTTGACATGTTAGTAATAAGATGCTTTTTGCATAACAGACGTGTATAAACTCATTGTTCCATACATCCTCTACTTTCTCTTAACCTACCTAAAACGCAAAAAAAAAACTGTATCACAAGTCTGTCTCACAAAGGAATTCAAATAGCAATAGACCATTGGGTCCTTTCGGGGCTGTTTGTGATAGTGAAATAGGATATCAAAAACTCATAGATCAGAGTGGTAAAAGTTAGTAGGTATACAGATGATTCAAAAAGAATATGTTGTAAATTGTCAGTGTGACCAATGAATGAGTCGTAAATGATTTAAGTCGTGAACATCAAGTGAAATATTCATCGTCTATTTCTAAGCGTATCTATATTACTGCGCTCAATCACACTAATGAGTAAATCTTTTCATATGTTAACAATCCTGTTGAAGAAAAAGTACTTTGCCTCATTTGAGGAAAAAACGTTTACCCACGAGTTTGTATCCATTACTACGAGTGAAGTAAAGCTCTGATGATTTTGAATATTTGTATCGGATCACCTTTTAATCCTGTCTTTTCTAAGGTAAATAGATTCAAGTCGTTTAGTCAGCTCCCAAAGGACTTGTTTCTTAGCAAAGAAATCATTTTGGTAGCTCGTTGCTGCACTCTCAGTGTGAATTCAAGACGGGGATAAAACAGTGAATTGTAAAGAGTAGGGATGATTTCTTAAGACTTTAATTCAAAGGTCCCACAAGTCAATCAAAGAATCTAGGAATTTCATTCACCCTGTTCACTGCTTCTGCGCTCTGATTACTTGGTTGTAGGTCACCAGAGATTATTTCTCCCAAGTCTTTTTCCTCATTTACCTTTTGTAGCTCAACAGAACTCGCACTGTAGGATACCTTTTCGTTTTTGTTACCTATATGTAAAATGTTGCACTTCCCAATGGTAAAATTCATTTGCCTCCCGTGAGCCCAGTCTGTCAGTTTGTCTATGTCAGTTTGAGGCCGTAGACGTTCATCTGTAGATTTATTTCCCAGCTTTGTATCGTGATCCAATTTTGCTATCTTGCTGTACTGCCCATTATCATTATCATTAATGTATTAGTAAAAGAAAACCGGTCGCAAGACTGATCCTTGTGGCACTCCACTTTTTACGTCTAACCATTCTGAGGTGTGACCATTGACTGCAATTCTTTTTCTACAATCGGTCAACCAATTTTCTGTTTACTGAAGTACAACCCCATCAGTGCTATTTGACTTAATTTTTGCTGGTAACCTTTGATGCGGACATTATCCAATGCTCTTTTGGAAATCTGGATAGATGACAGCATCTGCTTTTCGTTCGTCACACATGTTGATTACATTATAAAAGAAATCAAGCAAATTAGTCAGACATAAATGATTTTGTCGAATATCATGGAGAGAATCGTTTATTGATGGTGTTCTTTTAAGTGATTTACAGTTCTGTCTCGAATGATGGTTTCCATAAGTTTCGTAACTAAAGACATGAAGCTAATTGGACGATGATTTTCATTTTTGGATATCGGTCTTACACTAGCAAACTTCCATTCATCTGGAACTTTTCCCACAGTAAATGACTTATTGAAAAGGGTAGTTAAGGGCTTAACTATCTCATTTTTCGCTAGTTTTACTGTCCTCGGATAAAATTTACCAGAGCCTGCCGTTTTATTTATGTTCACTTCCTTTATTTCTGATGACATTATCTTCACCCAAACGTTTATTGTCACCCATCACAGGAAGCATCTCTTCTAAGTCCAACAACGACGGTTAAAATTTAAACTCCTCCATAGACTGGTATCCTTAACCACTTCTCTGCCATGTCACGTTACATACCTAAATTTAACCATTTTCTGATCAGTAAAGAGAGATTGAGAGCTCACGTCTTTGTAATCGGTTACTGGAAGCCTACAGGGCCGTGGCACTAGAAATATATAATATCCCGGAACACAGATGCCGAAAAAATGGCAGTCGCTCTCCCCCGTCAACCGTCTCAACGGAATGATATTTTTTCTTATATTTTTTACAAAAATATAAAACGTTAACATCAGTATGAGAAGTGTGATACTTTGAAGTCTTAATATCTGTTGCTGACTTCCTGTTCACCCCTCTCTCTCTCTCTCTCTCTCATTATCTATCTATCTATCTATCTATCTGTTTATCTGGCTATCTATCTGTTTATCTGTTTATCTGTCTATCTGTCTATCTATATATCTATTTATCTATCTATCTCGATAACCCCTCTCCAACGTGCAGTCCAAAACTAAGCATTATATCAATCTTGGTCTTTGGTTACACTGCTTGCAGGCCAGACACCAGAACAAAAGTGCAGGGTATATTTTTCTTTAACACAAAGTAGTTAGTTTATGGACCGAAATATAGTGAGTTTAGAAAAAAAAACTTTGGTAAAAAGAAGTGGGAGAAAAGTGTACGACGAGGGTCATGGCGCTTACCCCTGCCATGTTGTTTCCCTCTGTGTACGTGCCAAGTGCATAGGCCATACATGCAGTTTGTGTGTGTGTGTGTGTGTGTGTGTGTGTGTGTGTATGTGCGTGTGTGTGTGTGTGTGTGTGTGTGTGAGTGACCACCTGAAAATGTTTAAGATCTCTTCGACTGGTTGTTACGGAATGAGGCTGTCTGTTTCAATGACCATTCCAGTCGATAAGCCTAAAGCAGAGATAACCAAACGACCAACCACGCAATTACTAGGGAAGGGGCAAAGTGGGGATGAGGGGCGAGCAGAGGGAGTCTTTTGACAACAATGTGATCAGTCACGTAACCCAGATCATTAATGTCTCCGGTTCCATAATAGGTCATCAACACCTTGCAATACACGTCTGACCTCACATCTTCCCTCCACTCATATTAACCAATCATTCTACGACCCCATAAGTGGTAAAAAGTAACACACACACACACACACACACACACACACACACACACATATATGCATTCATATCTAAATGAACTATCCTTACGAAGAAGTCTGGAGTGTTTTGGAGTGGAAGACAACTTCGTAAGGATAGTTCATTTAGATATGAATGCATATATGTGTGTGTGTGTAAGGAGAGAACATTATCTTGGAGAGCAAAAATGGGTATGTTTAATGGAACAGTAGTTCCAACAATATTATATGGTTGCGAGGCATGGGCTATAGATAGAGTTGTATGAAGGAGGGTGGATGTATTGG
>JAYMFT010229114.1:0-11221 GCA_038088735.1 Panulirus argus
GATAGATAGATAGATAGATAGATAGATAGAGAGAGAGAGAGAGAGAGAGAGAGAGAGAGAGAGAGAGAGAGAGAGCACATAGAGTAGATGGATAAGATATTTCATATTTCGAATGAAACGACGGAATGTAGAGGATATCCGTGATGGGAAGAAACATAGTGTTTTGAAATTTGTTAAGCCTGAATACGGTCGGCTTGGCTGTTATTAACCAACACGGTAAAGGAAAAGGAAAAAAATATATAAGGATGGAAAGTGTGTAATCTGGTTTAGTGCTTCTGGATCTTCGAGAAGGGGTTGGTGAAGGTCGTGTGTTGCCAGTGGGCTGCATAGAAAAGGGGAAGCGGTGGTTTGACTGTGAGGTCATTCGTTATTCGTTCTCCCAGGTGAGAGGGAAGAGAGATGCAGCTGAAGTGTGGCCGTAGTGGGGTGCTAGCTGCTGAAATGTGGCCATAGTGGGGTGCTGACTGCTGAATTGTGGCCATAGTGGGGTGCTGGCTGCTAAAGTGTGGTCATGGTAGGGTGCTGGCTGCTGAAATGTGGCCATAACATAGTACTAGTTGCTGAAGTGTGGCCTTTAGTGAGGTGCTGCCTACGTGAGGCCACATTGGGGTAATGGCCGCTGAAGTGTGTTCGTAGTAAGGTACTGGCCACTGACCTATGGCCATAGTTGGTGTACCTTCAATGTGTTACCAAACACATGTTATCATATATCTCTTTTTTCCATCCGAACTGCAGAGGTCAACTTCTGGCAAACGCTCGTGGTAGTTCATACGTTCCAACTCGTTTTGTTTCACTTCTAAAGTGCTTCTGAGTTCACTCGAGTACAATTTTTTGACCATCTGCTTATCTGGTGACCTGACGACACTTAAGTTTTTATTCGTTACTAAAAAAGGTGTTTGTGGGACAAGCTCATTAATCATATGAGTATACAAAAAGAAAAAAAAAAAAGACAGGCCGTTTTCAAAGCCCTTTACAACAATGATATCCACAGCTTACGTAAAAAATGAGAAGAATTCATAATCATCGAAATGAAAATTAACATTTTTGACGCGTACAATACACATAGCAAACTTTTGTGAGGGGGTCGTGGGAGCAAAAGTCCAGATTTTTCATTTAAAACTTGCATGTTGTGTTTTCGTAATTGAGTTTGCTAATGAGTTTTCCAGTTTCAAATAAAGAGTTCCCAACGCGCAAGACGACAACAAGACTACGTTACAAGCCTTCCCATACACCAGGCTACAGGCTTCCTGCATCCTTCTGGACGACAAGCTCCCGTAGTTTCTCGTAAACAAATGGTGTGCTGGTAATCTGCAAGTGCTGTAGTAGTGGTCCACTGTAAGCGGTGTAGTGGTACAAGTGGTCTAGTGGTACACTAAGTGGTCTAGTGTCCACTATTAAGTGGTACACTGTGGCACAGCGCAAGTGGTGTCGCAGTGTTTGTGAGAGACAGACAGTGTTGCCGTCAGCAAACCAAAGAAGCCCTTCGTCCACCTGGCAACACCGTAAGGAAAACAAGACCTTACGCTGTTACCAACCCCCCCCCCTTGGCCGGTAGTGTTGCAGGCGTGGCCAGTAACACACTTTTCAAGGCTGGTAGTGTTGCAGCTCAGGCCAGTAACTCCCTCTCCCCCCCACTCCCATTCCCCTTGCCCCAAGGCTGTTTAGTGTTGCACGTGAGGCCAGTAACACCCTGCCCACCGCTAGTGTTGCCACAACTGAGGAGTTGGGTTGGAAAGGGGGGGGATGTCACATCTCGCTGCCGGTGCCTCTCTCCCTTGCCAGGGATAAGATTCAGGGGTCCTGTTAGGTCCCCCCGGAGCCGCCCCTGCTAGACCCTGGAGCCGCCCCCTGGTAAACCTCACTATCCTATCGCCTCTGCTCAGGAAGAGACTTAAGTCTCGCGGCTTTACGTTATCCCATCTTACGGGAGAACGGTGTCCTGACGCGGTGCTGGATACGCCGTTAGGGATCACGCCGGTAGTGCACCTGGCTGGGTGACCTGACCCCCTGTAGTAGCTGGGATGAACAGACCCACGGTAGCTGGTGTGACCTGACCCCTTGTAGCTGGACTGGGTGCTGATGAACTATATATAGGACCAAGTCCTTCTCCTGAAAATGTCGCCTTCGCACAACTGGAAAAAAATATGAAACTTGAAATCCCCAGGAATAGTGAAGATGTTGCTGGAGGGTTCATTTTGTAGACTTGCTTTTGTTGGAGGAAACTGATGGAGGGAGAAGATTAAGATACTTTTGGCGGATGTGCGTTACGAGTGGAGTGATGATGACGGAACTCCCTCGTTCTTCTCCAACACTCCTGGTCATGTGAGTGTGTGCGTTAGGAGTGGAGTGTTGGTGATGAAGCTCCCTCATTCCTCTCCGACAAAAGTGCCACACACATTCCTGTTGTCCAGCACACTCTAGCTGGCGTCCAGGAAATATTCTTCCGAGGCGTAATATTCCTGGAGTCTGAAATATTTTGTATTTCATGAGAAATTGACTGATACACTAATGAGTCCCCCCTTTTTGAACTGCTGTATTTCAGGCTGTATTGATCCCTGTACCATCTAAGGCTTCGTCTGAGCTGCTGTACCTCAAACTGTATTGATCCCTGTATCATCTAAGTCTTCTTCTGAGCTGGTGTATCTCAGGGTGTATTGACCACTGTATCACCTATGGCCCCTCCTCCCGAACTACTGTATTTAAAGCTGTATTGATCCCTGTATCACCGAGGGCTTCTCTTCCCAAGCCACTGTATTTTTAGCGCACTGTTGCCTTTACTATAGTGAGTGTGTGGTGGTGATATGTGTGGCGATGGTGGTGTCTGTAGTGGTATCGTGTGGAACACAGCTGCCCATGGTGCCTGGAGGCCTACCACCACCACCGCCATTCCCCCCTCCCACTGCCCCCTCACTATTGCCACATTTGCTTCCCATTACAAGCAAAACCTTTTACCCATCTCTATTTTGTGCCATTCGCTTCCTGGGCTGCTCACTCATACCCTAGCTCACAGGCGGGGTTAGTGTGTGTGTGTGTGTGTGGAGGCGAGTGAGTGGGTTTATATGTGTGTGTGTGTCTGTGTCTGTGTGTATGTGTGTCTTTCTTTGTGTTTGTTTTTATGACCATAGCGCAACACACACAAGACTGTTCTAGTGTTCGTTTTCTGTCTGGACATCTCTGTCGAGTTCATAGGTGTGTGTGTGTGTGTGTGTGTGTGCGCAATTACCTCTGTGTACTAAAAGGAAAGAAAGTTCATAAGGCCCCATCTCTTGAGCCGTCCCTTCTATAATACAGCTTTTGTTATACTCCTGTGTGTTCTCCACAATTCACAGTCTCGTAACGCCAGTTTGTTCCAGTCATGAAACTGTTATATTGTAAAAGTGTTGGTTCTCATCTTTTCCAGCAAATTTTTCGCTTCATTTCTGGTTGTTCTGACCCTCCGTCTTTGGAAGGACTGTTCACTGTCTGCTTCAGTAAGCTAGTTGATAAACTTGAAGGTTGTGACCAGGTCACCCCTCACTCTTCTATCCTCTGTGCTGGGGAAATGTAAGGCCTTCAGCCTTTACCGGTACCTCGGCTCTCCCAGTGGCGGGACCATCTTTATTGCCCTCCTCTCGTCCTTCTCTGATCGTTCTTCGTTCTTCTGTGAGTGTAGTGACCAAAGCTGAGAAGCACGTTCTAGTTTTGGTCTCAGTAGGATGTGAGCAGCGTGCTGGATATTTCCTTATCCATCTACTTAAATGTTATGCTGATACTTGCCTGCAGACAGTTTGTCTCCTTTAATTTTCTCCCAATATGGCGACAGATTTGGGACGATGTGTACGCTCCCGAGCCCCTCACACTCCCAGATTCCCGACTTATTTCCCGCTGGATGGTATTCATACTGAGGCCTAATTTCACTATGTCGCATCCCACTTACTTTACTTATACTTAGTCTCTTATCAGACCAACTTTGGAGTTTGTCTAGATCCCCTTGTAAGGTAATGCAGTCTTATATATATTGGCATCATCAGCAAATATATTCAAGTAGGATTTCTCTCCTTCTGGGAGGCCATCCAAGTGGATCAAGGTGAATAATGGTCCCAGTACAGATCCATGTACCACGTCGCTGGTTACCTCAACCCAGGAGAGAGTTCCCAAACATTTATCCTATGTTCCATTCCAATCCTCTGTCCATCTGAGTACTTTACCCCATATATTCCTGCCCGGAGATCCAGATGATCCTGGTACCATTCCTCAATGTGACAGAGTGTCAGGTGCTTTATGTTTAACCCAGCCTTGTATTCAGGTTTGTGAGTTGACGTGTGTTTTTGCTGGATAGCTTTTCCCTCAGATCGCCTGCTGGTCCTAGCGTCGTTCCATGAGGAATGAAGCCAAAGATATATATAAGAGATCCTGTCAGTCAGAAAATCATGGAGCCCTTCAAGAGGAGAATTGGTGTGGGAGGCAGGGAGTTAGGAAGACGTAGACACACTAGGATTTATCATATATTTGCGTCTCCTTAGCTACATGAAACGTTTACAGGTCTTCTTCCTCTTCGTAAAATCTGCGTGTGTGTTCGTCAACTCCTCCTACCACACTCATCCACGAGTCTCCGTCCACTTCCTCTACCACAAGCTCCCTCGTTAGGACCCGGTGGTCTGTTGCTGTTTGAATTCATTTGTATCCATTTGAATCCGACAGCGATCATTCGAATATTCCGAAGGGACCTCGCAGCAGTATTCGAAGAGCAAAGGAGAATATTTTGAAACTGAATCAATGAATCTTTAATAATGGCGAAATGTGACTTTTACAGGCAACTCTTTTTCTGTCCCTCATAAAGAATTCATTAGCACTCGTACATGAGTGAATGGCTATGCAAATGTGCCCGGATAAAAGTTGGTATCTGGGGATGGGTAGGGAGGATCAGGGGATGTGGGGGGGGGGAGTCTCTCTCTCTCTCTCTCTCTCTCTCTCTCTCTCTCTCTCTCTCTCTCTCTCTCTCTCTCTCCGAATTTGACCTCGGAGTTGAGACAGTCGCTGGTGTGGTGGCTTGCCTCTTTGAGTCCCTCAGGCAGTTCCCGCCGAGTCATTATATCGTATAACACTGTCTTAGGCAACCGAAGGAGGGTTGTTTCCACTCGTTCTCCTCGTGTATCCACTCGCCTCCTGTGTGTTCACGCTTCCTTTGTTCCCACTTGCCACCCGTTTCCAACGCCTCGTTTTCACTTCCCTCTTTATCTTATTATAACCTTCCAAGTGTTCGCTTATCTCTTTGTTACACTCGATGTTCTTTTTGTTTATACATGCCTCTTGTTTCTACTCGCCCCATTTTTCTTTTCTTTTTTTCCACTTCTCTATCATTTCCACATAATTCTTGTTTCCATTTGTAATTACCTGGATAGAAGAAAGATAAAAAGAAGCGAAAGAAACGATTGAGAAACTTTGGACCTGTTTGTCCTCTGGAAGTGTGATGTGTGGGATGAAGACGAGGGGAATGGCAGAAGGGACGTTGAGCCAAATGGAATAAGGAACTGTAAGAGGCCACAGGAGTAGAGGGGACGACAGGGGAGTGTGGTGGTGCTGGGAGGTAAGAAAGGAGAGTGTGGTGGTGCTGGGAGGTAAGACAGGAGAGTGTGGTGGTGCTGGGAGGTAAGACAGGAGAGTGCGGTGGTGCTGGGAGGTAAGACAGGAGTGTGTGGTGGTGTTGGGAGGTAAGAAAGGGGAGATGGTGGTGCTGGGAGGTAATACAGGAGAGTGTGGTGGTGCTGGGAGGTAAGACAGGAGAGTGTGGTGGTGCTGGGAGGTAAGACAGGAGAGTGTGGTGTGCTGGAAGGTAAGACAGGAGAGTGTGGTGGTGCTGGGAGGTAAGACAGGAGAGTGTGGTGGTGCTGGAAGGTAAGACAGGAGAGTGGTGGTGCTGGAAGGTAAGAAAGGGAAGGTAGTGGTGCTGGAAGGTAAGACAGGAGAGTGTGGTGGTGCTGGAAGGTAAGACATATGTGTCTGTTGGTGCTGGAAGGTAAGACAGGGGAGTGTGGTGGTCCTGGAAGGTAAGACAGGAGAGTGGTGGTGCTGGAAGGTAAGACAGGAGAGTGTGTTGGTGCTGGAAGGTAAGAAAGGGGAGGTGGTTGTGCTGGAAGGTAAGACAGGAGAGTGTGGCAGTGCTGGAAGGTAAGAGAGGAGAGTGGTGGTCCTGGAAGGTACGACAGGGGAGTGTGTTGGTCCTGGAAGGTAAGAAAGAGGAGGTGGTGGTGCTGGAAGGCCGAGAGATAGGAACCTGCTGAGGTATGGGATCGGCCGAGTATCAAGGAAATTGGTAAAGGTTGAGTGTAATAAATTTTTGACTATAGACTCTTAGGAGAGTGGAAGGTACCGCAGAGTGTGGCGGCAGCGAGGTGTATTAAAGGAATAGAAAATAACAAATGGTTTATTGAAGCATGAAAATGATTTTCGTCATGGAAGTCTTGATAAGATTTTGGGGAAGATGGGGTGTGTGTTTACGTGGCCTCTGTTGATCAAGGAAAGTTTTGAGATTGAGTTAAGAGGAGCATGTGGAGAGTGCATGTTGTGGAGGGAGGGATGTTAGTGGCGGTGAAGGGCTTCTTTAAGAAATTTTATAGGGCACCTGCACGTAGCCACACTGGACTTCGAGGGTAATTCGAGATCATAACCGTAGTTAGACATGTCTGGACTTTGTTGTCATTTTCTCTCAGGGGATAGAGTGACAGGTTGTTGCGGGAGAAACGGTTTCCAGTGAAGGTGTAGAATCATAAAGGTTTGTTTAAGGGAGTGGTTTAAGTTAAGGGTGTTGGTATACGCGGATGATGTACTGACAGCAGAAGCATTAGCGAAAGAAGAAGGCGAAGGATTTGAGAAGTCCTGCAAAGAAAAGGAAATCAATATGAAGGCAATTGAAAGTGAGAGATGGTTGAGTAAAGGCAAAGGCAGGCTAACTGTGGCATAAGGTTGGGGGGAAGGCAAACGCAGAGGTGAAAGGAATATGGGTATTCGTGAGTACTTCAATCAAGAATGATGGAGTGAAGGTATTACGGTGTTGAGAGGTAGGCCAGCTGCTGGAGCTGTAAGGAGATTAGGCCCAGAGAAGGGGAAATGTGAGCCATCAGGCGTTACGAAGTTTGTTGAAGAAGTATTGACTAGTGACGCGCGCGAGGCTTTAACAGGAGGATGGTGAGGAGGGCAGACCAAGTGCGACTGACTGTCTGAGGGGCGAGGTGAGGAATAAAGAAATCTTGAAGGTGTTGTTGTGAAGAAAATCGGATGATAAAGGAAGTGAAGTTGTGAGATAATGTGAACTTGAGGAGGGGACAGATGTGAGGGAGCGACTCACACTGTGTGAACGGTGATGAGAAGTTGATGTTGGGAAAGACCTAAGGAAACGTGAGAGTTGAGAATTGAAGAAGGTGTCTTGTGTGTGTGTGTGTGTGTGTGTGTGTGAGAGGGGGGAGGGTAGGGGTGTGAGGTCTGGATTACCATAGAGGAGTCTGTGGGTCCGCAGAGACGACATGTTGTGTACAGGAGAGCCTTCCGGGAGCTGGTTAGTGGAAGGGTTGACACAGAGACAGACTCGTCTCTGTGGTAGTCTCATCTGTGATCGTATGGGGGAGTTGAGGGTCAGACAGAAACTGTTTCTGAGGGATGGATGAAGGGATTATGTTGCTTGCAGATGATGTATGTCGGTGAACGAGAGGCCTGAAGGGGGGGGGGGGAGCTTCTTCACACGTGTAATGCCGAGACTCGGGCAACACCAGAACCTCCGCTCGCTAAAGCCACCGGTGGAGGGAAGTCTTGATGAGGTTCATCCCCGATGAAGCAAGGGAGTACAAGATGAGAGGCTGCCTTACCCTCATGCATCAGGGAGTCAAGGTCTTGGAGAGGCAATAATCAGCCAGGGAACATCAGAGCCAAGGAACCCGAGATGAAAACAGCAGCAGGAGCGTAGGGGATGGGAGGAGAGGTGGGACAGGATAGGATGGCCTGAGGAGATAGGATACCTTCTCAAGTGTTAGCAGGTGTGTCTCAACAGGCCCAGGGAACCTTCGGCTCTCATTATACAGGCGTTACGGCCGCCCCTTCCTCCGTCCAACTGCCGCCACCAGATGAAACCTGGTAGTCGGCCCACCTGGCAATTTGTGTAGAGCAACGAACACCCGGAGGAGGCAGGATGGAAAGGCACTAGCGCGCGCGCGTGTGTGTCTGTGTGTCAGGGGTCGTGAGAGGCTCACTCGGGTGAGGGGGGGGAGTGTTGGTTGACAGTTCCTCAGTGCTGGAATGATGTTCTAGCTGTAGCTTGAGAGATGATCACTCTGGTGAGTAGAAGTAGAGGGAACATGATGTCATGAGGGGTGGATGGAGAGTTGAAGAGGATGATTATAACAATAATATAGTTCTGTGGCTAATTACTTGTTCTGCTGAAGGGAATATTGACTGCTGTGCTTTCGCGTGACCTGCTGCCCTTCTCCCTTCCTCCAGTTCGTGTCAGTTCCTGACATGGCCCTCCCATCCTTCCTTTTCCAGACATGACCTGCTGCCCGTCTCCCTTCCACCAGGCATGACCTCAGCCACTCTATTCCAGGCATGACCCCGCCATCCTCCCTGTTCCAGGCATGTCCTTCTCCACCACTCCCTCCTCCTGCTGGCCAAGGTGGCACATTTTGATTATGTAAATCTCAAATTCCCTGGGCGGCCAATCAAGTGAGCGCGCGCCAGTACCAGCAACACCCAGGGCGTCTGCTGAATTGTATGTTGCCTCCGCTCACGTCCTGGTGTCATCCACTGACAACCTCACCCGTACCAGTAAGGTGGTGGTGTCAGCCTCTGACAGCATTACTTGGCCCGCTTAGGTGGTGGTGTCAACCGCTAGGAAAGTATTACCTGATCTAATCAAATTGTGGCGTCAGCCAGTGACAATATTTCTTGGCCCATTCAGATGATGGTGTCGCCTGTTGACAACATTTTACGTCGCCCACTCAGATAATGGTGTCAGCCAGTGGCAACATACAGTAACATTATCTAACCAAAGGATATAGTAAGTAGGTCGTTACTTTCGGGAATACCCCAACCTACTTGAACCTTGGTGGAAAAAAAGAAAGAAATCTTTGAGTAAAAACGATAACTGACGAGGCGATAATCATAAGGGAAGAGGGAAGATGGTACACTGGAGTTCACTCGTTTCGTAAGATGTTAGTTTGTTTTCTCACACGCATGTGAAGGCTATACCAGCCCTTGTTGCTAGCAGCACATGGGATATTTGATTTTGGTAAGTAACTTTAGAATCCCATGTAAAAATGAAAGAAAGCCAGGTACAGTATTGGAAACTAGGTCTTTAGGTAGCTTTAAATGAAGGTTGGATGTGTTAAATGGGATCAGTCTGTTGGTTGTAGGGTGGACAGACTCAGGACTCGCCTCGCATGGGCCAATAGGCCTCTTACAGTGTCTTCACTTCTTATGTTCTTATGTTAATGTACACCGTGACAGCCACTCGTATTATGTCAATCCCAACAGGTTTGTCTGGGTTCCAGTTTAGCAGACCAGTATTGTGGCGGGAATCAGTGTGGCAACACGGGCTCAGTCGACAACGGTTTTGTGCCCGGTCTGAGGCTGTTTCCCCCCTCTCTTCTCGAGAGTTAATTCTCCAAGGTTTTTTTTTTTTATGCCTCTCCGTCACATTAAATGTAAAAAAGCTTTTAGCGTGCGAGAGCAGGCCTGTGGCGAGACGACTAGACTAATATTAGTCAGCCATCTAACGCTACCACGAGAAGAAGACTTGAACAAATATAGAGCTGTCGCGTCAGCAACACTTTGAATAAGGAGACCATATGGCCAGCTTAACGCCAACAGCTGATTTTGTATCTTTTTCCGTATATGAGTAGGTATCATGAGATTATCTTTCGTCTTTAGGAAGACGAAATATTCAGATGGGAGCGTCCGCTGACGAGGACGAAGGAATTCCACAGAATAGGGAAAGACATTTTGGCATGAGTTAAGAGAAATCTGCACCTGAGGAGTGAGAGACGTGATGAAATATTCGTCGTAAAGACTTGTACGTTGTTGGAACAGTCTGCATGGGGAGGATTTTGCTACTTTGTTTTTTCTTAAACACAACAGCTGATGGCGGTGGGGATGAATATTCTGCCATTTGATACAATAAATACAATATAATTTAATACAATATAACCATTTAAAATAAATGCGAGTGATTTATTCTTTCAGAGAATGTCACATGAATCATATAGCAACGTAAAGTGAGGAGAAACTTCAGAAAAACTTAAACACCAGCACAGGAGCCCGGTTGTACCCTGAGATAGTGATCATACGTCTGGCAGCGCAGGAGACTGCATGCCTCATATCCGGCCGGCAGCCTCGCCTGCTGCCGCTCATCTGATGAACTTTCGTAACACTACAAAAGAAAAAAAAAAAAGACGTGATTTTATTAGTTAGTGCGCACAGTCGAATTCAAGTCGTATGTAACCTAATCCTTGAGCTCGACATCACGACCCTGAAGCACAACTGTACTACGACCCATAAACACGAGGATACGACCACTGAGTACGACGGTACGACCGTTCAGTGAGGCGATGCTACTCCTGGGTAAGATGGTTTGGTCTGGCTCTTGACCTGACCTAACTTGACCTGACGCCTCTTGACGTCATCCATGACAGTGGTGAGGCGGTAGATTGTGCTGTGCAGCGAAGGGGATCGAACCCAAGACACTCTCGAAGCCTTTTCCCCAACACACTCGTTCCGTCTCGCTAGTTTTACGCTTGTCAAAGTAAAACTATTTAAAGTAAAAATTTGAAGTAAAACAATTTAAAGTAAAACAATGTAAAGTAAGACAATTTAAAGTAAATCAATTTTAAGTAAAACAATTTAAAATAAAACAGTTTAAAGTAAAACAATTTAAAGTAAGACAACTTAAAGTAAAACATTTTAGGGTAAAACAGTTTAAAGTAAAACAATTTAAAGTAAAACAATCAGAAAATATCCATTTGTCTATCTATCCGTCTGTCTGTCTACCCGCTTATCTGTCTACCTTTTAACAGAGCTCGGGTTTGTTTGTAAGCAAGCGCACTGATCTCCTTCCGGAGGGAATTTGGAAAAAATTGCAAATCCGTAAAGCCGGCCGGGCGGCCTCACTCACCCCGGCCTCACACACCCCACCCCGTAGCGGAGTACGGTGACCACCCCCCCCCCCCCCCCCCCCCCCCCCCCTCCCCCCCCCCGCCCC
>JAYMFT010229125.1:0-24996 GCA_038088735.1 Panulirus argus
TGGGCTAGGCGCGTGACGAGATCCGACGTCACGAAATGGCGGTCGTCACGAAATGGCGGCCGTCACAAAATGGCGGCGGTCACGAAATGGCGGCCGCTACCCAGTACCCAGTACTCCAAACAAGTCTGTATAGAAAGCCATATCATTTTAGTATCCTCAGCTCACTGTTGTACTATACTCCTAGTATCACAAACAATAACCTCAACTTTTCCAGATTATCCTAAGCAATGACTATCACAACTTTCATACTAAATCTTTGATCTATCAAATCAATAACCTCTATGTTGCAAGGAAAAAATATTTCATTATCAATTAGTGTGCATAAATATATCCTATATTAGGGACTAAGATCACAGTAAAAAAAGAAACTAGCTCTAATACTTACCCAGCTGACCGTCGGTGCTGTACAGGAACACGCTGGTGGTCTGGTCACTGCCAGCCACATCTGCCTTTGCCATTTTGGTTGAACCTGCTGAAATATGAAAGTTTTTCTCTGCTCACCTTTTCCTGCCTCATGTTGGTTGCACCAAAAACAGATGACAGCCTTTGTGAGGAAAAAAAAAATCCTTGCTTGGCTCCCTCTTTTCCCTCTTAGAAAGCTATAAAAGAGGGGAGGATTTTTAGCCCCCTGCTCCTACCTTTCTTAATTGTCTTCCATTACAAACAAATGTACGAGTGGTATCCTTTCTCCCCTATCCCCAGGGATAAAATGGTTGTCAAAAACAACAGTAATTGTACAAAACACACTAACTTGCATTTTTACTGTTTATCAAATACTAAAAAGGGTCTGAAGGAGTTGAAACCAAGAGGACTGAAAAGACACTAAGAAAACCAATTCAAGACATAAAGAAACAAAGAGAATAAATGCAAAACCATAAAGAAATTAGTTTAAACTTTGTGATATAGCTCATAGTCAGTCATCTGTTCCCAGTGTTACCGTAATGAGGTGGGGAAGGATGAGCAGGTATAAAAAAATAATAATAATAAATAAAAAGCAGCTTACAGTTGGTGGTGATCTACATCAAAGACTTTGTAATCTAACCTGCAAATCTTGATAACCAACAGATCATATCCCTCATCTGTGGCAGAGTAACCCTAAACACCAAACACAATGTTCTTTACCCAGCAAGCTAATTTTCGAAATTGAACAAGGCAAACCATACAACATTTCTCCACTGAACAGGCAAGCTTTCACACATACGTTATGGTGAACCACATAGTTTCTCCTTCAAACATTAAATCAGTTCTCTTATCAGACATACCAATTAATACAACAATGGCAAAGTAAACCAGTCAACAATATTTCATCCAGACATAATGCTTTTTATGTGAAAGGCCAACTTTCACACCAACTGTCAAGTGAACCAGGAAATGTCTTCTCCAAGCACCAGGCACAGCTCTCTTTATACAACAAACAACTTATCACATCCAAGGCAAGGTAAACCTGACAATGTCTTCTACAAAACTAAATTAATCTTTCTTCTCACAAAATGCCAATTTTCATATCAGTGGCAACATAAACTATACTATTCCTCCTCAAAGTACTATTCACAGTTCTTTTTATATAACATACTAATTCTTAAATCTATGGTATGGCGAACCACACGATATCTTCTCCAAATATGAGTCTGTTCTCTTTACCGAACATGTTAAGGCTCACATATGGGACAATTTCTCTCTACCAAACAGACCAATTGTCACATCTACGGCATGTAGCATCTAATTAAGCACCATATTCTTCTAAATAAAATACCACCATTAAACTCAAGAAGTATTAATAACAAAATTGAAGGGAAAGGCAGGAGAATAAGTTATCTTGCATTTCTAATATACATAGTACATATATATTTTAGTGTAATAATTTATGATAACAATACAAAAGACTGCTCCTGTATTATTTTCATAAATTCTAACACCTTCCATAACCAAAGAATCACTAAATGCAAGTACCGGATTAGTTAACATTCCCCATCTCTGATCTCCCTTATTTTAACTCGACAGCATCATCTCTGTCCACACTGCACATTTCACACCTTCATTTCTGGTATCCAACATGCCTTCACACCATCTCTTTTCTCCAGTACACTTCCTCACCATCACCTGTGGTCTTCAGTATACCCCAATACCTATATATTTCACGCTCTACTGAACCTCAATAACTCTGTTCATCCCTCCAAATTCCTTACTCTCAATTTTTGTCTTGTTTGTACATCCACAAACAATGGTGCCTTTACTTATGGTAAGAAATTACTGCACTATAAACCAGAGCATGAGATCATAGAAAGAAGCTTGG
Organism: Panulirus argus; assembly: GCA_038088735.1. NCBI lineage: Eukaryota > Metazoa > Arthropoda > Malacostraca > Decapoda > Palinuridae > Panulirus > Panulirus argus. The sequence continues at coordinate 2,294 of JAYMFT010229125.1, forward strand.
CAAGACTTTTAGAACCAATCCCTTAACAGTCTTACTTCTCCTTGGGCACTTAACCAGCATGAATGGAGAACAGAAAAAAAAAAAAAAGAATAATGTGAAAGTGAAGCTGAGATATTTCAAATAAAGATGGTAAAGCAAGGATGGTATCTTTGGAAGAAAAAAATCATGTGCAGCATACATCAAGAAGATAATGTCAAGAAACTAGAAACTAGTGTAGAGGATAAAGAAAAGTGTTAGACAATACTAACAAAATGAGAAACTGAAAAACACTGAGGAGGGACATGACTCTAAAATAAGAAAAAATCTGAGGATACCTACAGTATGGGTGTAGATAAATACATGGTTTCCCAAGGAAGGTAGATGATAGATCTGGCAAGCATTAACCCCATTACATGAAGATGTTTTATCCTCAACACCAGTGAGATGCAACATGGAAGTCTTTTCGACCTACTTCCCTTTCTTTACATAGTGGGACCATGTTAGACAATTCTGGACCTTCTTGGATTGCATCAGTTCTAACTCTCTCTCGCGAGGATGGTTAGTGTATAAGCTAATGGTGTACATCTCAGAAAAAGTAAGTTCCAGGAGTCTGGTATTGAAGCAGAATACATAGGTATACTGCTAGTAGGCCCTCTCTAAATATGATGAGAGAGTGCTTGAGTTATCAAATTACCTTAAGTATGATTTTTGGCTCAGTGGACACTTATTCATATTGCTTCTTTGGTATTTTACACATAATACTACCATGTGTATGTGCCAGTAACCAGTAAGCATCAGCATCATCAGTATCTTTACCGAGAGGTAAATAGAAACAATGCCTTATAAATTCCAGTGCCACCACTAGCAAGTAACCATCACTATCCTATCTGTCGAACATTGATACTTGAAGTCCTTGATATGAACTTTGCTTATGAAGAGAAACATTCTGGTTTTTATTTCTTTCAGTAATGACTCTTCTATTTTTTCCTTGAGTTCTATATGACATCTTGAGTCTGCGGTCAATTTCCTTCACTTCTAATAGTTTCTCTCCTTAACACATAAATTCTCCCTTTCATCTGTACATTCCACAGATTTAGATCAACTGCAGAATCTCTCTGCATATCATGTAAATAATGAAATGGAATGATGCAAATGAAAATAATGAACTGAACAAAATCAATAAATATAAACAATGAAAATATAAAAACTTTATTAACTACATTTGAATAACAACCACTATACCAAAACACTCTCACCTTTAGTCTCCACCTACAACTTCACACCTTCACCTCTGTTTAACTCTCAACCAATATTTTCATGTCTGTATATCCATCCCACCTTCATACCTCATTCTTATCTTTCTTGACAACACTCCTGATCAGTCCAACTCTATAAATGTGTACTCCATGCATTACAGAAAAATTTTTGGCATATGATCGTATGATGTCAAACTCCGCTGACAAAATCTATCAACACATTTTCGGTCAGAATTACTCAATATGGTTAATGATGCCTACCTCCAGCATCTGGAGTTACCAGCAAATGTATTCTTTTGGTTTCCGAACTGCCATCTCTGCTACTCATTGCATCAACCTCCATGACGCTCTGTTAAGAAGATTATAAGTTAAATCCCATCCATGGAATGCCATATATACGAGTAATTGATAAGGAAATTATTTGTATCTAAAATTATCATAAAAAGATTAATGAAAGTAAATCATGGCAAACCTAAGAATCTGATCTCAAGTATATCTTGATGTCCTGACGATATCATCAAGAGGTGCCTGAGCATGAATGTTTCAACTAGTTCACCACCAAGCCAACAACAGAACATCTAATTGTTCCATGAACCTCCATACCCTATTGAAACTGAGATTCAACCCCTCTAAAGTTTACTAACATATGCCCTAAACAGTTTATCCAAATCATGGCATCACTATAAGTAAGAGCCTAGGAATCAAAACAAAATAAATCATGCAAAATTTTTTTTTGCCAGACAGAGGTTAAAGAAACCTGACACAGAGAAAGTATTCTTTTTATCATAAAACTGACAATAGCTGCCATGTAAATCAAGTTTCCTGCACAATGATATAATCATACTTTCTTTGATGATCTATGGGTGAGGGTTCTGTATAATATTTATTTCTACCTAATGTGTTGTTAAGAAGCTATTGAAATCTACGAACAAGAGATGGAATCTTGAATCAATTGGGAATTTCAACAGAGGAGGGAAAAGTTAGAACATCAGTTGACATTGGCCACTGTTTCCAATGAGAACATCAACTGATGTAGTATGCTTTCTAAGGAATGATACATTACAAATTATAAACAACTTTCCACAAAGAGACAAATATGATACTATAAGCACCTGGCTACATGTGTCAGATTTTACATTGGATTCTTTGTGTGCAAATTATGACTGGACTATACGTGATACTATTATACAATTTCTCAGATCAGAAGACTCTATTTTTCTGTTGGACCATGAATTACACTGGCCATCTTATACTTGTGGGAACTGTGGAAGTGCGCTTCATTCAAAAAAGACATCTTAAGGTTTTGTTATGATAAGACAGTCTGATAAATACAAAGTGATGAGGTTTAGGAGTTTTGTTGTCAATTTATCCATGGCACCTTTGAACAATCACAAATGAAAGCTCACCTAGTATGTGATTTGTTCAGTAAGTTATATGTCAAACAGTCAGGTGGATGTCATTAATTTATACTTTGTCAGTTCAACTCTACTTTCCTAAATAGGGTTAAGTTTCATCATCTTTACATCTAAGTGCTACATAGTTGGGTTTGTCCTTCCATCTTTATATGCACATGCTAGGTAGTTAGGTTTGTTCTTCATGTAAGATAAATAATCTTTGATTCATGCACATTCATCTTTCTTTTTACCCATGCTTTCCCTTTCCCTCAACAACTTGCCCATTTTGTGTTGCATTAGTTTCATATCACAGTGTGATGTTCCATTTTATGTTTCTTCCCCAACCCCAGCTTAAAGCCAGCGTCACTAACTCAATCATACGATTTTTTTATTTTCACATTTTTACTGATGAGTAATCATACAACAGTCCTCTTTTCCAAATGACACAAAACTAGGATAAATTTTGATGAGTTTACAAGAAACTTTCTTGGTTCTGTTTGTTTCTGTGTTATCTTCCTGTTTTTCTTGATCTTTATAGTCCTCACCACTATCACCTTGTTTATCTTAAAAAAAAAATCCCAATCATACTGCAGCACTTTTATGAAAATAAAACCACATTTGCAAAGTAGTAACAGGCACAGAATCAGTTTTCCAAGGCATCAAAACAGCTCCGAATACTGAGTGATACTTTTCCACAATGGTAGTTTAATCTTTAGAGAAAAGAATAAAAAATATTGCCGAAGCTGACTCAAGATACTGTATTGCATTCTACATTATCTAATAATGCCTTAATGGTGAGGGTTAAACTTATTACGGAAAATTTAGAAGTAGGTTAAACTTGTTTAAAATCGAGAGAACCTATGAAACTTCACCTATCTTCCTTTAGCAATCTATATTAAAAGATGAAATTTATGACCATTAATGTAGTCTGCTGCTGGGCACCTCAGGGAGTACATGCTTGTTGGGAGGTTGGTTAGTTAAATGGACAACTACTCAGTCTGTCATCTATCTGTCGAATCATCTCGTCAGGAGTTGGTGTAATAGTCCTGGTGTGTCTGGTAGGTTTTGATTAGCGTTGACAATTATGATCATTCTCGGCTGTTACTGGAAATTAGGGTACTTTTTTGTTTCTCTATATATGAAAAAATCAACCAAATCCAAGAGGATTGCTGTATGGTCTGTGAAATACACCTATATTACTATAGGAGACCCAAGCAACTTATGAAATTTGTTTCTATCTGTGGCTTAATATTTTCTGTATTCATCTTTATGATTTTGTTTTATCTCCCTCCTAATGTTGTGACATCAAGCTTCCCATAGCGTAGCAGTAAGTATTGCATACCCTAACCTAATGTAACAAACCTAACCAACTAGAACTACTACTAATAATAGTAAATCACACATTAGTCTGCCGAGTCTATAGTGTTAGAGGTGTATTTGATTCTATTGCAGTCCCCATGTTTTTCAGTGGATTCCATATTTGGGTATAATGAAGGCCATGGCTGGTTCTGATCTTTGTATTTCGTATAGTTTCAACTATGTTTACATTACTTTACCCTGATAATCACGACACCTACAACCATCACCTTACCTAGAAATGAATAACTATCAGTTTGATAATCACGACACCTACAACCATCACCTTACTTAGAAATGAATAACTATCAGTTTGATAATCATGACACCTACAACCATCATCTTACCTAGAAATGAATAACTATCTGTTTCTCAAAAACTTTTACTCTGTTCTTCTTACAACATAACACTGCTGCTAAACAAAATTACTTAACATTAAATGGTTATTCAAATAAATTGCTAAGCAGGTAAATCAATCATTTTTATTTACATTCCAAAGCAGATTCCACATTTAATTATGTGGTGACATGAAACTAGTTCTATGAAAAACTGGGCAGTTTCTCAGTTTATGGACACATCCTGAAATGCACGTCAGACTTTATTTCAATACTTGCAACATACCATTCAATTAGATTATTGACGATGTGAGTCAATAACTTACGACAGTGTCTTCCTAAGCAATGAAAGCCATGTAAATCCAAAAAGACTGCAATGTGGTCAGTGTAATAAACCTGTAATATCATAAAAGATCCAGTCCATTAAAGAAGCTTATGTTCATATCAGTAGTTTATTGCTTTTCTGTAATTCTATGCTTTTATTTCGTGATCTCCATCACACTACTGTGACACTACACTTCATGCTGAGTAGCAGTAACTACTACTCAAACCTAACTTAACCTCATATACCTTATACTAACTTAACCAGCCTAACCTAACCTAATCAACCTACACAAACCTTAAATTGCGATTATATACGTGAATTTCACTCGTCGACTGAGTGTCCCATAGAATTACAGGTGCTTTTCACCGTTCCCACTGCAATCCACTTGGATTTCGGTGGATTTTGTTCATTAGGGATACCGGTGAAGACGTGCCCAAGAAAATTTTTTTTCCTGTCATTGCTCTAAATTTGGTACAGGGTTTGAGGACCGTGAAAAAAAAATGTAAATACACAATTTTCAGTGCTACATACATACGCAAATCATGACTCCTGATCAAAATACACTTACAATAAACATAGTCTACCATTCTAACTCAAGCGAAACTACGTATTATCTTTAGCCAACCCGTCCGTCCAGTATTACCACCGGATCTCCGCCATTTTCCATTCTCAATCCTTCGTCAGGTGACTTGGAGGGGCGTCATTGGCGTCCGTGTATGTGGGGGAGGTGGGAGAGTGACCTCCATGGGCTGTGCGAGGCGGGCAGACCAGGTCATATTAAGTAATCAGCTGGGAATTGTTTATTATTGTTGACGTCCGGGTACTTACGGGGTCCCGGTGCCAGGATGTGCAGGTCCAGGATGTGGCCACACTCGCATACCACACTATTTCCTCATGAAGCTGCTCATTATTTCTCCATATCTGCCGTATGACTATTGTAATTAATGGCTAAACTATAAAGCTGTGATATGGTTTGATCTGGACTGGCCTTAATAAGGGATTATTGATAAAATTATGGCTTATATGATGTACTTAGCCTTATAAGGAACTAGCTTCACTCTCCCCCTCCCTCCCATACAATAACCATACCTATAACCTGCCGGATTAACTTTTTTTTTATTCAACACGGATTAGGAAATGTCCTCTCAAATCTTATTGGTTATTAATAAAGATAATTAAATCCAATCAAACTTATCCCAATATAATCAGATCTTACATACGGTAGATGAAAAAATCTTATGGTTCTTCATACCGAGAAAAGATATTCCTAAATATACTTTTATCGAACTCCGATAGTGTTTATCCTTGTGATTAACCCAAAACTACAAATTCGTAACATAATTAACGATTTTCATCCACCATACAACATATTTGATATATACTAATGTCCTAAAAATATTTACTCCGTTTCCACTCACCCCCTCACTAGGAAAACTTTTACCCATGCGACTCAGCGTTTTCACCAATTGTGATTTTTATTCCTTATTACACATGATTAATTAGCTTTACCTCATTAAATATCACATGGAATAATTGAGTCAATGGGGAATACCATTGGCCTGCATTAACATTCAACCTGACAACTCATGCTTTTAATATTCTCGGCTATGTACTTGTATTAAAGACTCAATCTTTTAAAATTCTAGGCTGATAAATAATTATATTAACTACTCGTGCTTTTAATATTCTAGGATTATATGTACTCACCAGAATGGTCTGTGGGGCCTGGTAATGGACAAAGGTCTCTGGTCTTGGGATATTATACATGACTAGTAGTGAGTGGATGGGGCCGGTCCTGGTGTGTCTCTGGTTCTACTCTGCTATCATGGAAAATGGCGAACAAGTATGAACAACTTAGAAGTTATGAAAAAAAAAATTAGAAGAGTTGAATGAGATTAATTAATTCTTTTTCATACATATTCCCCATTTCCCGCGTTAGCGAGGTAGCGTTAAGAACAGAGGACTGAGCCTTGGAGGGAAATCCTCATTTGGCTCCCTTCTCTGTTCCTGCTATTGGAAGAGTAAAACCAGGAGGGGAGTTTTTCCAGCCACCCATTCCCTCCCCTTTTAGTCGCCCTTTTATGACATGCGAGGAATGCGTGAGAAGTATTCTTTCTCCCTTATCCCCAGGGAGATTATATGACTGATTATCACATGACAGTTTGAGAATGGTTGTGATCGGATGTGGCCTTGCTTTGTTTGTTCCTGGCGCCCCCTCGCTACCAGGAGAAACGGCGATCAAATATGAAAAAAATAGCGGTTTTCAGTAAAGTAGAATATGAGATACTATGATAGTATATGTAAACAATGCATATAGAAGGATTAATCTTGTATGAGTGAAACGAATATTAACAGATACTTAAAGGGAGATCAAAGGCATGATGAACAATAGGAGATAATAGAGCTATTATGAAACTGTGATTAAAACACTATATTGAATGAAGACTGTTCATCCAAACTCACTTTCTTATGTATTGTTAAGGTCTCTGTCATCCAATTAGACTTATGCAAAAAGGTACATTAAAACACTAATTTAATAAAGATTATTTATTGCATTTTATTCTGACATTTTTTCATCAAAGAGCATCTATTAATCCCTTAGTAGAAACAGAAGTTTATTATTTACCTGATCTGACGTCATACCCTGTACACCCCTGCTCTGAATCTTTTCTGGAAGAAGATTATCAGTTGTTAATATACTTCATTCTATTTAATAGTGTGTGTGAACATGTAATAATCAACAATATTGGCAAGCATATTTTTCATAATAATCATATCTCATCATGCATGAGTACTCTTGTTATTAGTTATCCTTACTATATTCATGTACAGTACTAACAACAAACATCTACGTATAACACTGAAAAAGGATAATCTCACGTATAATATATACATAGAAAACACTAAACCAAGTAACCAACAATTCAATTCCCACTCTGAAACGTTGAAATCTGTATTGTTATTGTGTGTTTTAGTCATATATTCATTTTTTACTTTCTAAGTTTCTGAAAAAAAAAATTGAAAATGATAAAAATAAACTGAACTCAATTAATTTCTTATATACAAGCAATTCAGTTCATTCTCCAACCATTCTACGTTAAGAATCATGTATTAATACCATAATTTCATACACCTTTCCTCTAAAACAGAAACACAGATGATGTATCCATACTCAGTTATCTCTGAGTTTATCCTTTTCCCAAGCTCACTCAAAAATCAGTTAATGTAATGTTAATGCAAATAAATAACGAAAGAAGACGTGATTTGGGGATATGCTGGTAATGCTGATATGTAAAGGATTCATGAGAAACACAGACTGACCTCTGATTTCCTCCTTCCTAGCTAGAACCAACTCTTTGAGCCTGGTGTTGCCACGCAGACGAAGGATGATGGCTGCTTGTAGTAAAGGTTCTCGAACGTCACCATTAACCAAGTCATTTGCAACTCGATCCACCCACACACTGTTACTTCCACATCTGATAGGAAAAGTGATTTTAATACAATGAAAAAAAAAGTTCACATCCCTCAAACCATATCAATATTATGGCAAGGCATTACCTAGGTAAGAAAAACTGACTTTGTCTGCAACTCTGACAGAGGTCACAATAATCATATTGTCACTGTTCTCATGAGCTCTGTGTGTGTGTCCCTGGCCCTATGATGCAGGCCCATGGTATGCAACTGATTACAGCTTCCCATGATTTCTGTGTGAGGACCCACCATATGAGAAATGATCATTATGATACCTCCTTTCTTCACACAGTTAAGCTGTGGAATTCTCTCCTATCAATTGCCCTTCCTTCTTCCTAAAACCTAACCATTTTTAACAGTCATGGCTAGAAGTATGTACAAAATTATCCATTTGCTGCTGAAACTGCTAAATACGAGTATAAAATTTTGTACATTCACAACTACAAAGAACTATATATGGAATTACAAACTACGGCCATACAATAACCGATAATACACAATATTGACATATATCAAACTCTAAAAAGTAGCAAGGGTAATGATGTAATCCAATTAATGTATATAGGAAAGAAACTAACGATAGTAGAGAGAACAGATACTGTATAACAAACTTATGATTCCTGAAGAGAGTGAGCTGAAATGTATTGAACATTTGAAGAGAATGGGTGAAGACAGGTTGACAAAGAGGATATATGTGGCAGAAATGGAGGGAACAAAGAGGAGGGGGAAACTAAACTGAAGATGGAAAGATGGAGTAAAAAAGATTTTGAGTGAACAAAGCTTGAACATATAGGGGGATGAAATGTTTGAATGGGTTTGTATGATGACATGGCATACAGGGGAAAATGTACTGTCAATGGACTGAACCAGGGCATGTGAAGCAGCTGGAGGACACCATGTAAAGGTCTGTGTGGCCGAATAGGTGATGGGGTCTGTAGTTCGGTGCATTGCACATAACAACTAGAGAATTGAAGTGAGCAAGTGTGGCCTTTCTTTGTCTGTGGCTGGTGTTCTTACTTGTGCAGGAAACGGCACACAGGTATGAAAAAATTGTTTCCTTATGTTCTCAACACCCACCTGTTTAGTGGTGAAAGCTAACTATTTTACAAAAACAGATATCAACCCATACACTGCTGCCAGTATGTATGGAATATGTCAGGATATTTCAGCTTCCATTCACTGCAGCTGGTGCGCATGGAATCATAATTCCTAAACTGGATGCCTTTACCTTGAGGTAAAATATATGGTCATCAATGCTTGTCATGGCTTTCCATGCATTGTTACCAGGTGTTAAAGCATGAAAACCCTTACTAATCATATTTGTTTATGAGGTATGCATTCAAAAACAGCACACAGCTCATCATGTACTCTTGATGGTACACCTGGCATATCTCATGTGCCTAGCAACATAACTTGAAGTTACAGCACATGTAGGTAATTTTCATCATGTTGAGTTGTAATGTTTACCATTCTGTTTAGAAAATTTGGTTATATTGGACTCCATCTGCAAGTCACTTGGACAAGGTTATATTACTGTCAATGGATGAAAACGAGTACTGTTTCATCAAAAAACTTCCCATGTCAAAGGAGTCCATCCTTTCCCTGCTAATGATTAGAGCACTGCTTTGAAGCTGCAGGAACCCTGCTAAAGGACGTCTGGTATCATACAATTAAGAAGTTATGTTCTAGTCAATTATGGAATATTTTCATTATTAGAAAATCTAAATTACCCAAAAAGTACAAGAGATTTTTTGACTAACACTAAAAAAGTGTAAGAAAAGAAATCTGCTTTAAAAAGGCACCATTGGTTTCTGCAAAGTTTTTTAAACTCTATGAAGCCACAGAACCTTCTCAGTCTCTCACAAAATACACCAATGATCCCTATCAAGCTTTAGCATACATATAGTTCCACAGAACCTAATTTGAAAACCTAACAAGTTACTGTACAACAAATACTTAGAGACAATACTTACTCCCAAAGATATGGATGGTCAATATCAGTGGCAATAAGAAGAATCTGCAATAATGCAGCACGGTCTTTCTTAAGAGGGTGAAGACGAGAGAAGCAAATCTGAGCTGCTGTAACCAAGTTTTGAGCATGTGATTCAGATACAACTTGCAGCAGATCCATCAGAATCTTCACAACAGCCCTGATACTGTATTGACCATCACGATTCCCATCACGGAGCAATTCTGAAGAAAAACTTTTATGTGACAAGGAGAGTAATGGCTGTTTAAAGCCTACTATACTAATGATATACACAAACATATTATCAGCTTTTTATCCCACTCAGAGCTGGTTCCAGACAGTGTATTATTTTTTATGATTTTAGTATATCAGAAATGCAGTGAGAATGAAAGTGTGAGGCATCCATACATCTATCACATTAATTCTGATTTATCATCAACTCTGATTCCAAAAAGAGATCAGCAATCAAAGTGTAATATCAGTATGAATGAAGAATGAGAACGTTAAAACCTTTAAGGATTTTTGTAAGAGGATCACTGAGATTGGTATCTGAAAAGCTGAAGCTGCAAGTGGTCATGCAAGGAAGAATTGAAAATAAACTGAGATCTCTGGTAAAGAAAAAAGAATATACCAGTAGTGGGTGTGAATAAATCTTGCATGATGAAGTGATTGTCCTTAATGTAATGCAGGGATGTGAAACGTTAATCTTCCAAGTCCACAAAATAAAATATCAAATACGACTGATAACCTCTGCAAAGTAGTTGGAATAAGGAAAAGACAGAGAGAAGAATGATGCAAGAGAGATACATGGAGTGATGAAGTCATCATAAAGACACAAGGATAAAAGCCTCCTAAGATGAAATGAACATGCAAAACTTAGAGTGGATAATAGACTAGTAAAGATAATTTATGGCATTATGAGTGGAAGTATAAGGCAGCACACAAAAGAGATGGGCAAACGCAGAGTGAATTGTTTATATCTACAGCAGAATTTCATGTATGGGTAACACAAGAACTATCATTGCATGTGCAATGGAGATATTTCGTTAGCGAAGGGTGAGATGTTAGTTTCACTCAGTGAATCACCTCAGATACAAAATGAAAAATCATGAAGCTCACATATCAACATGGTAGCCATTATGAGATACAGTATTTTTGGACTTTAGCTGAAGATGTGCATAAATGAAAGGTTAGGCTATATGTTCTTAAGCCTTCCCATGTAAATGGTAATAGAGTTAAAGATCAATGAATGCAATAAAGATTCAGTGCATGATATGGCATTCAACAAGATAAGCATGATCATTCCTAATTAAACACAGTTGTACAAAGAAGGACATATTACAGATACTGGTAAGAAAGTAAATAATGACCTTAATGAACTGTGAATAAACTTAATCTATCTAACCATACCTTAGATATCCATTCCCTCTGGGAACTCCCATCAAGGAGGTGGCCATGGCAAAAGGGTCTCCACTCATCGCTGTTATTTTTCAACTTTGAAAAAAAGGTTTGTCATGCAAAAAATACCTTGAACTATTACCTGTTATTCCATCTCCATGGGGTGAATTAGAAGTATACAGACTCTCATTTCACTAACATCCCTAACCAATATTCCATGTGTCGAAGTGATCTGAAAATTTCCCCAATAATACTAATGCTTCAAACTGCAATTTTTGGCATCCTTACATGCCTCCCTTGCACACACACCATTTCATGCATTCTTCCAAAAGTATCATAATACAGTACTATTTACCAAGCTTCCCTGAATGATGACCTAAAGAAATAGAATCAAAGGTACATTCCAATACAAGAATTGCTCACTTGAAAGGAAGGTTACTGCACGCTCTTCAAAGCATTCGGAGGATGATATCTGCATAGCAAAAAGGGCCAAGGAGACATTAAGGTCATCACAGTGTTTTATATTGAAACCTGCTTCACTCTGTAAATCCTTGTTAGCTGGCCTGTTAATGAAAGAATAGGATTAATTAAAAAACTTTGTTGACACAACTTGTATGTATTTATATTCATCATACTTGAATGCTGTTTCCCATGTCAGCAAGGTATTGCCAGGAAACAGATGAAGAAAGACTCATCCACTCATATACACACATATATACATACATGCACATCTATGCACAATACACACATATACATACATATGCATACACATGTACATATTCATACTTGCCTCCATCCATTCCTGGAGCCACCCTGTGTCAGTGAGGTAGCGCCAGAAAACATGAAAAAAGGCCACATTCGCTCACACTGTCTGTAGCTGTCATGTGTAATGCACCAAAACCACAGCTCCCTATACAAATCCAGGCCCCACTGACCTTTCCATGGTTTACCCAGACGTTTCACATGCCTAAGGTGATCAATATTTTTCAACCTCAGAGCACAGAATATTTCCCTCTAGCATTTTTGTCAAGATGATACTATGAATTTATTATCATCATCAGTATCATACTTATTATCAATCATTATTATAATCATTATTGTCATCATAGTTATTTTCATCATTGTTATTAATAGTATTATCATTATTATATCTAACCCCAGAAAATCCCCCAAAAAACTTTTATGGGACTACTTCAGCTTCAAGACTGCAATACAATCAGAAGCTGAGAAATAATGGATTCCTTTGGAATAAGAAGTTCCTCAACATAAGTATACCTCCTTTTGACAACCGATGATAATACAGCCACACTGAAAGTGACTCGTCACTCGGGGTGTAACCATAAGCAGAAGAAACCCTGTAACACCTGACGTTTTATATTACAACTACTACTTCTACTGAAGTACCTTACTCACTTGCGCTTCTTCTTCTTTTGCAATGGAGTCAAATGGCAATAATATGGAAATCCAGACATGATTCTTGACATGTACTTTGACTCCAACTGAGCCAGAAACCATTTACACTGTAAGAAAGTGAGGACCTACGATCAGAATTTTGAGGAAAAACAAATAGCACATATTGATCTAAATGGACCTGACAAATAATTTTCCAGTACATTAAAGTTTTCCATGAATGGGCTTAAGATATCCACAATGATGTCAGGATTATAAAGGAAATACAAATATCCAAATAGAAACACGTACAAAAATATATATGCAAACACTTACAACGTGAACAAAAGCACATGCACAAACACACACAACCCACCTGCATTGGATGTTGCTGCATGCAAATTTGTATGATGTGCCATAAATGTGTTATGATGCTGACAATACAACTTAGAGTCTCCACACTGTCTTCGCTTAAGGAGTTGATGTCTGGAAAAAAAAAAAAAAAAAAAAAAAAAAAAAAAAAAAAAAATCATAATGAGAAGTCTACAACATCGTGATTTTCCTTTCTGCAACGCACGTATCCAAGCATAAATAGTGCTACACTGTGCCAACTGAGCCTGTGCTGCAGACATTCACCAGAAACAATGCCCAACTATCATGTAATTTTTAATGTAATTAAGCTGTTACTCACTTATCAATTAAAACGATCTCTAATACACCATCTCTGAGTTTTCTTTATGCACCCTTATCTATAAGGAATTTCAGATCACCCCTCTAAACTTACATTCCATTATTGATTACAGTCTCTTTAGGCCCCTACCTCAGTCTTTGTTAGTCTCCTTCTCTTCTTCCTTTCTCTCTGTTATCCTTCCCATAACCACATAAGCTGTATGCCCAAACCATCTCTGTAATCAGACCTTCAGTTTCTTTCTTACTCTTTTCTCTATTCCATCCTCAGTTTGAAATCCAATCTACCAGATTGAAATTAAGTATGGACATGATTCTAAAAAGAAGTACCATGCAGAAATTAATATCAGCACATTTGATACTGCTGGCTTTGATACACCTCTTTAGCTTGAGAAATTAAGTAGTTTTGGTTAATTCATAATCCAAATAAAAGATACACCTCAAAGTCCATCAAAATTCTTTGACTAACCTGAAGAATCTCCTTTGTGCTTGGGTTTAATTTCTCCCCATATTTGAAAGAGGAGGGGCATGATGGAGAGGGTAAACGTTTTGAGCTCTTCAGGATCAGAGAAGAGCTGTATCTCCGTTATGTTACTTGATAATGAATTCCCACACACCACTGGTGGTACACTTCCAGCAATAATAGTCTGCAATGAAAACACTAACAAAATATACTTCAATTTCACAAGAGTTGCTATGATCAATTTGTGGAATGGTCTACAGCAACTTGAACAAGTCCATAATTCAACAGATTTGAACTTATCCCATTCACTTACCCAAACAACAAGGAATAAATGTGAATTAAAGCAAGGTTATGAGGTTTAGCAGCGAAGAGAGACAGGTTATTTGGAGTATGAATTTGAATGGAGAGAACATGGAAGAAGAGGAGTATTTTAGATACCTTGGAATGGATATAGCAGTGAATGGAACCATGATAGCGGAAGTGAGCCATTGGATGGGTGAGAGGGCAAAAAGGTCTTGGGGGGCATTAAGGAATGTATGGAAAGAGAGGTCACTGTCCTCACTGGTAAAGATGAGTGTGTTTGATGGTATGGTAGTCCCACCACTGCAATATAGATGAAAGATGTGGGCCTTAAACAAAAATTGTAAAGCATACGGAAAATGTGTTATAAATGAAATGTTTGAGGACAATTTTGGAGTAAAGAAGGTTGATTCAATAAGAAATGATAAGGTAAGGGAGAGGTGTGGTACTAAGAAGAGTATGTATGTATGAGATGATGAAAGAGGAAAGGGCATACATATCAAGACTGGAAGGAACAAGGAAACAATGGGAAGCCAAGAAGGAGGTGGAAGGATGTAGTAAAGATGCAATGAGGGCTCAAGGCCTGAATGTGCAAGGCGTGAATGAGATAGAGGAAATTGGAGTGATTTGGTTTACAGGGGACAATATGCTGTCGATGGGCTGAACCAGGACATATGAAGCAGTCAAGTGAAACCATGGAAGGATGTGTTGGGCCTAACTGTGGATAGGAAGATCTGGTTCAGGTGCATTATACATAACAGCTACAGAGTGGATGTGAGTAAATGAGGCTATTTCTTCATCTTTTCCTGCAATACCTTGCTAAAATAGGAAATGGCGATGTATGAAAAAGAGTCACTCCAAATTGGTGGTTTGTCATAAACTTTCCCCTTCTTTGTCATTGAATTCATTCCATACATGCCATTTCTTAATTCCAAACACAGCAGAACAAGCAAACCTTTCACTAAAAATCTCACTGATGAAGTGTCTCTTTCTCTCCTTTAGAGGGGGGCAGACCCTATAACAATGTCTGAAACAATTAAACAAAAAGTCTGCATGCTTAACAAGCAAAGGAAAGGAAGTTTTTTCACCATATGTTCAATACTGATGCCAACTGTCTGAGAATAATATACAATATATGAATCAATTCTGAATGTTTTTTCTTTGAAAAGGAGGAGAAAGACTTATTTTAATTAAATCTTAAATGACAAAAACTCAGCTATAAGCTTGTGATGAGCCTATTTTTAAGCCTAATTCCTTTCTTGCCCTTCATGCTTGTAGTACTTCTATCAACTCATCAAAGCCTTGTGGCTGATATCAGCAAGCAAAACACATGAAGTGCCAATCACACTTGATGCAGGCAAAAACAACTTTGATACATCCTACAGAGGTCAGGGACAAAACTACTCAAACACACTGTTGTAATCACCTGCTAGAGCTGAATCCTCATGCCTCATCCATGACATCAGGATTTCACATCTCCCTACTCAGCTGTCTATACTGCCATTCTTGTTGCAATTTCCTTAATTAAGAACTATGTGTTCCTAGATTAATTAAAACACATCATTTATTGGACTAAGTAAAGGCAGCATGGCTGTGCTGGTGAGTACACAGATACAGCGAGTTCCTAGAAACAATGTTCAGCCACTCACTGTGGTCATTAGCAGGTTACTGAGGCTTCCATGAAGCTCCAGTAACTCATCCTTGGCTTGGTTGCCAAATATGGCCAACCATCTGAGTCTAGAATACATGCAAAATTTAACTTTAGAGATGGGAAACTAAGTTTTTACATTAATGTCTACTCTACAGAGGATTAACATCCATAGCACCAGAAGGGTTGAATAAAATAACTGAATTTTCTCTGTTGAATCAATTTCTGTATTAAATGATTTAGTTTCTTACTTTCAAACAAAAATATCATGCATCAGTAGCAACTGCAAAAATGCAACATCATATTCTGAAGAGTACTATGATCTGTTATGATGGAAAATTTTATCAGTAAATGAAAACAGAACACTGGTTTGGAATGATCTTTCTACCACCTGTCCACTTATCAGCTGATGTATGATACCTGAACTACGAAAAGCTACACACCTGCCAAGTGGTATACGGAACTTGAGACTGGATACGTCCCTCTTCCTTCAGGAGGGCTTCCAAATAACCAGAAAGTTCCTGCAGTAACTGCAGCTGCCATTTGTGAGTAGTCAAACTACTGGTTGGATTGACATGCAACATACGTGTGAAGTCCACCAAGTTTGGCTTCTTGCGAGTGACTTGTGTGCTGGAAGCCTGTGATGGTGAACAATAGTGATGAGGTTACAATGCTATGCTTCTTTTGATTATTTCAGTAATCTAAAGAGCATATCAGCAGCTGTGGATGTGCAGCAAAGATGATAGGAGCTTCAAATTTATGACATTTTACCACCAGCAAAAGGTCTAACAACTGACCATCTTTAATTCATAATGATTAATGTTATACCCTTTGTATCAATTGTGAGATGTACCTTAGATCAAGGGGTATAATAATAATGATGAGCTGAGACTAGACCCAACCCCACAACCATCAAGTTACACTAGATTAGCACTAGATTACTTTGGCCTAGTGCCTGCCCCATGAACTAACAAGTTGCCTTTGTCTAGCTTTGCCCCTTACCAGCAATCCTTTGCCCCCTGTATCAGTAACTCACCTCAGGCCTAGTACTTTCCCTCAAACTTCCAAGTTAAAATAAATATCCCTAGTGCCTCATAAACAATATTTTGATCTAACACCTGTCCTTCAACATCACCCCTTGGCACACCTGAGCCCAGCTTCAGATCTTCAAACCAATTTTGGCCCTACAATCGCCCTTTACCATCACAAATGAAGCCTAGCAGCAGCCCTGCACTGATGTTACATAGGTTTACCAACATAACTTTACTAACACTACTCAGACCAAGTACTGGCCCCACAAAAATCTCACTTGGAGGAAGGTCCCTCACCAAACCAAGAATTTTTGAGTCTAACATCAACCACTTAACATGGCTATTATGGCTTAGCTCTACCCCTCTTACTGCTGCTATCTAGGCAGAGCAATGGCTCCTTACAGCTACAGCCTCTTACCACCACTACTTATGAATACCATCTGCTCCTCACCCCGTTACTTAGGCCCAACGCCAACTCCTAATTGTCATGACTCAGCAAATCACTACACTGCCCATACCAAAAAATCACTCATCAACTGTAAAGTTGCATAATTCCATGATAGCCTCGAAAGCCTGTACTTGAGCATAGCTCTAGCTGATCACGACCATTTCCTTGGTCTTAAAAATGGCAGCTCAACTACCAGGCTATACAAGCCCAGCTCCAGCCACTCACCAGCACTATGAAGGCATAGCACAAGTCCTTACCAAGGTTACTTTGGCCACTTACAGTAATTGTAAAAGAATAGGGGCATACAAGCTAAATTTTTGCATACCTTGCGGGAGATGAGACTGATAAAATTCTTCAACAGTGTATTGGCATGGCGAGCAATAAGTGAGGGTGCTTGCTTGATCAGCACTTTCATTAGTTTGAGCGAGTCTTCCTGTACTCCAATGTTGAGGTGTACCATGGCACAAGACAAGTGAGTTGCCACAATGTTGAAGTATGGCTCAATGGTGTGACCAACCTTAAAGGAGGGAAAAACATAATGAGACAGAATGGTAGCTGTTGATGCAAGATTTACAAATATAGAAATGATATTATACAAAACTTTAACATGCCAGTAAACATAATGTTAAATCTTTAGTCCACATGAAATCCTCTTAATTTCACCAAAATCTGCTACACTAACCACATATTTTCTACATCTGCCAATAATCAGTCAAATGGTTCTCATACATAGCTCCTCACCCTTTCCTTCAAACCAACCTTTGTATTACACCTACCTTAATAATCAATATGATAACTTATTTATCTAGTCTCTCAACAGTTTGCCTACAACTTTGCCACATCAACATTCCTTTCTTCAATTTGTCTACAACTCCCTTCAACAATGCATGTGGTTGTGCTTCTTCACTTTCATCTACCAACTCCTCAACATTTTTACATTACTAATTCCACCAAAAGATATAATACTTCTCAAAATCAACACTCACCTTCATAATAAGGACTTCCACAAATTTTATGGCAGATGCTCTAATCAGCGAGTCGCTGTCAAAAAAGCATGGAGCTACTCCTTGGATCAAAGTTGGTAAAAAAGGCTGCAGAATCACCACTTCATTATTCTTTACTAATTCTACCAAACCATTTACTCCATCTTGACGTACAAATATGTTGTTATGGCTTAGCCTTGATGTCAGTTCCTTGGGGGGGGAAAAAAAAAAAAAGACAGATTATCACTAAGATATTTGATGAATATTTCAGTATATGTTATAATTCCACAAGAGTAAACTAGTAGACTATCTGCCCCTAACTGATTTCTGAGTTCTTTCTGGATAAATTTTCCTTATGGGTATTTTGTTTCCTTATGATAGATGCTTTGTATGGCCACAGAAATTTAGCTGAGCAGTCTGATTCAGAGATTTATCACAAATGTTTCTTATATTTGTCCATCTCCCACATTAGCAAGGTATGACAGGAATAGATGAAGAAATTTCCTCATTGCTCACATCCATTCCCTAGCTGTCATATGCAATGTGCTGAAAACACAGCCCCCTATTCACAACCAGGCCACACAGACCTGAATTTTCACTTGATAGCAAGACAATGTGGATGTACCCTGATTCCAACACACATGTGACTCCATTGAGAAACTAACATCTAAAACAAGTACATTAATAAAAGCTAATCATGCCAGGTGAAGAAATTCAAAGTGCTTGCTGAGCATCATACTCATGTCAGCACACCTTGAAAAGTACTGAAAATCATCAGTGAATCCTTGGAGCGTGAGATTATTGATAAATGTGAAAAGGAGAGGAGATAACATATTTTCCTAGTTTACATCCTACTAAATGAAAATTTTTTTCATATTTCAAAGTATGTTTTGTATTTTGCCTGTGAAAGATTAAAAGAAAATGATACTGTACTTCACTCATATCACAGTAAATGTATGAATAATCTAAATGATAGCTGAAGCCTAAAGAAACATAGGGGTGCTGGAACTGCACCAATATATAAAGGAAAAGGCGCTGAGATGAAATGTAGTAATAAATGAGAAACACTTCCTTTTGTGCAGTCTGGAGACAATACAAAAAGAATGAAACAGACCTGACTAAAGGGGCAAAATATGGTTAAAGAATGGATGGGTAACTTAAGTAATGCTTAAAAGTACAACAGGCCCACTAATATATATGTACTCTTACATTACTTCCACAGGTCCATGGAAAGAACACAAGCATATCAACAATCACCGTCAAAATAACATTCAATCTGTGAAAAGAGGTGTACTGGGAAAAGTGTATGCATGACTTTAAGATGTTCCATCTTACTTTTAAAGCTGGTAGCAGAACACACGATAATGAGACATAATTTAAAGCAGTTTCTGATTCACAGCAAAACTGGCTAAACAGATACATATTACTATAAATGCTTCAAGGTCATCTGAGAATGACACTTATGTACCAACACACCCATTTCCTGTGTCCAACAAACTCCAGAATTTGTCATACCTTAATGTTATGCTTCTTTTTTGTGAGAAGAGTTTGGTCTGACTTCTTTGCCAGCTGCTCTTTAATTATTATCTTTCGAGCTTTGAAATCTGTACGGGTTTCATTCTGAGCCTTCTTCAGCTTCCCTACTTTCAACTTCACCTTGGCAAAATCGGCCTTTTTAGCCTTCTTGGCCCTGGCACTCTTCGTCATTGTAAATCTGAAAACCAAAAGAAATATCTGAGATTGAAGATGACTATTACGTGTACCAATCCTGATCTTCTGGTAATTAATCTAAGAGGGATATGATGGTGATCTACCTTTGAATCCATAGCACCAAAACCTATCTTATACTATAATATGTTTAAGCACATATAAGATATTCTGCATGCAATCACACCAAATAAAATAATGTAAGGTATCTACCAATATACATAATTCTAATTTACAATTACGAAACAAAATCAATTACAGTTACTATATTTACAAATACACAGTAATCCCAGTTATCCAAATCACTAAGAAGCAGACATCAATTGGGCAAATGAGTTTTCCAGTTAACCAAGGATTTATATTTTTACTGCATAATGTACTGAAAAAGTATTGGGCAAATGAATTTTCCAGTTAACCATGGATTTACATTTTTACTGCATAAAGTACTGGAAAAGTATAAGTCTATATACCAAAATTATTAATCTTATTCATGATCTTATTCTATTGTAACAAAATATTGCAAAAAAATAAAATACATGATAAAATATAATTAATACAATATTCTGTCATTTTTCATCATTATACACAAAGATGGTGTCTTTACTTACTCTATGCTTGTTTAAGAGTGATTATAAACCAAGAAAGCCAGTTAAATTACTACTAAAACAAAATAAAATATGGCAGCAATAAAATGCTAAGATACTATACATTAGAAAAAATCTGCCTGTGAATACGGCAGTCTTGACACCATTACTAAACAATTATTATTTGTAAGTAATGTTTGAACTATGCTTTAGTAAAGGCTTAGTATGAAAAAACTGATATCTACAAACCTTCCAATATACTATCATAGTAAAATAAATAATAATGAAAACTTGATAATCAACCACACAATCCTGTATTTGAGAAGCAAACATTTAATTCACAGGGTTTCTTGTCATGCAAAGAACAAAATACATCAGCTCCCCCACTCTAAATCAGATGAGTAAAGAGTAATGAGTCAATAAACATGCATCTCATTAAATTGCTTAAATAATTTTGCTGTTGCCCCTAACATGGAACTCTAAACAAGAAGTATCTTACCACTCAAATTTATAAGCAAATTAAACCAGTCACAATCACGAAAATGCTCAACTAATATGGAACTGAATATCAACAGACAGAACGGGCTGTCACACACTCCCAATATGACACGAATGTAATGTTGGTATAATCCTACAATCACTTCAGCTACTATGTAAAGTGGCGTTTATAAAGGTTCTGTTGATATTTCAAAACTGTATTACCTTTACATAAACCCTACATTTTCCCTTATGTACATAACTCTCATCGCTTTATCTAACAACCCTCCATAAAATTTAATGCTGCAAATCATACCCACGACTGTTATCGGTTCTCTAAACACTACACTAATTAAGAGAACACAATAATTTAATATATAAAGCTGGCCTCAATGCAAAGATGAACGAATACATTAGCAACTCTCTTGGACGAAAAATATTACCTGAGTTACAAGTAAATAACAAGAATAAACAAGGAAGCCTCCTGCAGTTTACGTCTTTTTCTTCTATTTTCTATAAATTGACACGAAAAACATCATCTTCCATCTGTTGCATGTCTTCCCATCTTATCTGATATTAAAGGATTTATACTCTCACAAGCGTCCTTAGGAGTCACTAATTAGTAAATAAATATCTGTCGTGTCAACAGTTATGGTCATTAGCAGAAGCGGCCTCTATGTTAATTGTTCGCTAGGGGTACCACATGGACAGCCACCTGAGATGTAACGCAATGTTTGTTTACAATCTGTGCGTTCGGGAGGCGAATCCGGATTTGAAAGTAAGGCGCTACAGGATCTTCAGTCTTGGGATGAAGATATTTTAGGTATATATATATATATATATATATATATATATATATATATGTGTGTGTGTGTGTGTGTGTGTGTGTGTAGGGGAGACATATTGTATTTGCTTAAGAATGTTGACCTTTCTTCTTTAGTTTCCTAGAGAAAACGTTACGCAGTATTATGCTAATTATATTGTTCAAATTGGTGTACAAATTGGACACCATTTTAAGATCAGGCTCTGGTACTTATTGAATCAACAGCAGATTAATTTTACGTGGAAAAATTATTTATATAACTATGTAAAAAAATATTATGATATTTCTGAGTATTCTCATATAGTGTTCAGCAAATTATAGGATTTGGGAACAGTACTTTATATAATATAAGGATATTACAAGATAAGGATATTACTGAAACATATATAAACAAGGAGATTCGGATCTGAATATTGGTCAGATGTACCAGGTTTAAATGGACTGATATATATATATATATATATATATATATATATATATATATGGAGGGAGGTGTTTTAAAGTGTGTACCTCTGCCCATTTTCGTCTAATTGTGAATGTACAATCTTTTACCTTTATATTAGATTATTTATTCCCCTTTCATTCTCCTGAATATGGAGAGGATTCGATATCTGTTCATCTGATAAATGCGAGGGATTTATGGGAATATATCAATATGGTAAGCCAAATATATATATATA